>OVAX01002991.1:0-23807 GCA_900406405.1 Lepidium africanum
TACTCTGTAACAGAGCTCAGCAAAGCTTGATTCTTTTACATTTAAACAATACACTCTTCAAATACCACTTGTAGTCTTCCTCACATAAGCTATACGGAGCTTATCAGTCTTCTCTTCCAACTAACTACTCCTAAAGCGAGCAGAACCAAGAATATAACCGTGAACACAACAATAGCCACAATAGCTCCGGTAGCAACCTTTTTTCCATTTGAAAGAGGATGACGCAGCGTGGGTTGAGATTCTGGAGGAGGTAAAGATGGCGTGCCACGAAAGGTAGCATATGGATAATAACCATCCCACCGGAAAAAGCAGACCGGGTTGAAAACAGCTCCACCTATGTAGCCACTGCAGCATGTTTGGTAATTACGCACACTTTCTCGAATACAGGTCTCACAATGGTTAGAAGACATCCCTGGAATACACTGCATCATAGTGTATATACGAGCAGAATCTATTTCAGGGGATACCTCGGCTAGGTATCGTTTTTGACCAATTCGGGTGATCGTAAAGTTCATGAGCGCGTCCCATACTCTGTTGTAAGTTGTAAGGTTCCCCTGAAACCTTCCAGTATTGGTAAGTGTAGTTTTCGGCTCTAGATCCATCTTGTTGAGAAACGAGCTGTTAGAGTAACGAACGAAACAGAGCGTCTCTTTGGTGGCCCTCCAGTCGAATGAGTCCGTCTGGTTAGGACAGTTTTGTGATAAACGTTCGGACGCTATTTGGATACAATCGGAACAGACCTTCGAATCACTTTCTGGGATACAGAGGCCTAAAGCATAGATCCTTCCAAGACCTTCACCGACCGAGACGTTGTAGAAGCGATTGTTCCGAGAACTGACGTTGGAAGCAAGAGTTGAGAGAATAAAACGCCGGTTTGTATCGTAAGCACCATTTGGAGTGAAAATCAGAGAAAACCCACACCTTTGTGATTCAGAGACGTGGCTCAAGCTAGCGGCAAGAACAACACAAAGGATTAAAAAGAGATTGTTTAGACACATTTTGCTTTTGAGATTTTACTTTCTCAGATGCTTGTTACAGATTGTATTATTGGAACTTGAATCTAATAAGGAAATTTAATTGAAGAGCGTTGATTTGGTCAAAACAGTTTTCGCGTTAGATTTTTCGTTAGGTAGTCATTACCAAGTCAATGCTTTATTAAAAACGTGTAAGGTAAATGGTGAAAATTGAACGTGGACTAATTTTAATTTGGCATCTTTCATTTGGCATGCTTTGTTCTTTTCTTCTCTGTCTCTATCTTCATTTCTTAGATCTCTTTATATTTCCTTTAGCTGTGGAGAAAAAAAGGATGACCTCTTTTTTGCTTCTTTTGCTTAATGCTAGTTTTGTAGCTATCTGAATCTTTGTTCTTCTTTGACCACTATCTTGGGGGTTTTCTATTTTTGGGTTGATTTTGATAATCTTGTTTAAGTTAATTGGATTTTCATTGATTAATTCAAGCTGCTTACTTGATGGCTGGGTGTGTTTTTTATTGCTCTATTGCCTTATATGAGATCTACAATATGAATGAATCAAAGATCATTACTTTTGCATGTATCATTTGTGTTTTGGGAGCTTAATTTGAATCCTTTTGAAGCTTCTGACATTGAATTCATTGGATCTATTAACATTCATTATGATTCTAATCTGTTACTATCATATAGAGAAGAATTTGCTTAGTACTTTTTTGAGATTGATTTTAGGTTTTTCATTCATGATTTGTTCTGAAGGTTTTTTGGTATAGGGTTAGACAAATTGGCATCTTTCAGAGTTTTAAGGATTCAAAATAAGCTTCAAAAATTCGAGTTAGATTTTTCCTTAGGTAGTGGTTACCAATAATGGCGGATTTAGAAATTTTGTTCACTGGGGGCAAAAATATAATATAACAATATTTTATAAAATTTTCAATAATTTATTAAACAAAAAAAACTTCAATTTCTCACAGAAATATCTTTATTCAACATAAAAGAATTTTGATCATTTTTTCATTTAAAACAGATTCAAACAATTTATTTTCAATAACATATATCAGAAAATTACTTAAAATTGGTCTCCAAATGGATTGCTTTATTTACAAAATAAACAAAATTTATGTTGTTAATTATATAACTTAGAAATAGCTAAAAAAACTGTTTAGCCAATAAATATAATGACGGCTATATAAAAAAATTTAACTACTTAATGACTTTTATGTAAATATAAAGACAATTTCTTTTTTTCACAAATAGTGACGAGGTAAAATAAAACTATTTTTTATTTCACAACTTACAATAGTAATTTGGGTAATTTAAATTTTTGTCTACCACAAACTAATTAAATTAATATAGATATAAAACTACATATATCTATGTCTCTGGTTATTCGATTAATCAATATTTGTTTCTACTTATTTGTAACTCTCAACTTTGCCTAGTATCAATGGGAGTTCCACATTTCAAATATTATTATTTATGAATAAAAGACTATTTTCCTATAGTAAATAACAATTAGAAAATTTCAACAATAAAATACTATATAAAAAGTTACCTATTGAAAATTGTCTCTACAAACGTAAGAGAGAATAAAAATAGATTAAAAACTGAAGAAACTTGATGATTTAATTAGTTTTAGTTTGGATTTTAAATATATAATAAATAAGCTTATTTATTAAGAAAAAACATTTTAGTAAAATGGTTTTGGCATAGAAAGATGGAGGCAATTTTAAAATTTTTAATGGTGATATCATTTTAATTATCTAAAAATTTACTTACTAAAATGAGATTATGAACTTATAAGTGGTGCCAGTTGCCCCTATTGCCATACACATGCATCCGCCCATGGTTACCAAGTCAATGCTTTATTAAAAACGTGTAAGGTAAATGATGAAAAGTGAACGTGGACTAATTTTAATTTTCCACAAGAGCAGCAGACCCCTGATAAGCCTTGTAGAGCTTAAAGTAACTTAAGAAGACAAAATTCAAGAATTGCTTTCACTTGTGAAATCACAAACTTGATTTCTACAAGTATATATAGAGATTTTATTCCTTCCAAATATATAACAAATCCTAATCTCTATCTTATCTCTAAATTTCCATTTTTAAAGATGTCTTGGGCACTAAGCTATTTGAAACTTATCCAACAGAGCTTACCTGTAAGAAGTTTTTGTGTAAAGTCGGTTTCAGCTATTACATTTATTAAGATGGGCTGACGTGGCTGAATCAGTATTTTTTATTGGTTGACAATTAGGTTAACTAGTGTATATAGTTTAGAAATAGCGAGTCTTTTCTGATCAATGTGAGATCATAGAACTGGAAAGTGTAATAGGAGAGAGGAGGGCTCTCGAAATCTCTTCAAATTGTACAAGCTATTATCTTAGTCAATCTGTCAAAAACTTTGAAAATGGTTTCAAGAAAAATCTTAACATTCATACTTAAAACATTACCGCACTGAAGTTGAGAAGAAAGGTGCTACGATCTGTTAAACTCTGTTGAGGTTCCTACTAATAAATATACTATTCATCTGTGTTTCCCTCAGCCCTAACCCTATATATTCCAAAAAACTAGCAGTTGGATAAACAAACAAAAACAGAGTGGAAGCTAACGTCGAGGACTGACATCATTTTGTGAAGATGGAATCTTTCACTTTAAATGGTTCACACTTGTACCGAATTTAATAACAGATATATTAAGGATACATTACGAATGACTTGACGTTATGAATAAGAGAAAAGAGTCACACAAATTATAGAGTTCCCCTAACAGGATACATCTCAAATACAGTAGACTTGGTTTCAACCAAAGATCTCGAGCTCTGCAAAAATGGTGGAAGAAGAAGGACAAGAAAGAACAAGGTAGAAAAATTCGCTCTCACTCGCTGAAAAAAGACGTGTCTGTTTCGTTACGACTCCGTTTGTTACAACAGACTTCAACTGCTAATGGGCTACCACCTTTGTTTCAGGCCCATTCGTGATGTTCTCCGACCTTGTACGCTCAAGTCCATTAGACCCGCTTTTCAATTTCCGGTTTAGTTCAGCTGAACTAGCTCAAAATTCTAGAATTCATACCACACCTTCATAAATTTGTATTAAATTCTTCTAGAATCCCCCTTAGATTTTTCTTTCTTAGAAATATAAAAATTAATCTCATGTTTAAGATGGTGTTTTGGAAGAATCTAACACAATTCCTAAATTCATTAATAATCATATATATATAGGCCTATATGTATATATAATTAATCAAGATTTCACAGTTCCTAATCACTATAATAATAATAATTTTTTTAAAAAAAGTAAAATTATTTTATAAAAAATAAAACTTTCTACAATTATCCTCTCCTGAAAAATGAATTACACCAGGTTATTTATACAGGAGTCATATAATTCCAAATCCCTATAAAATTATTTTTGTCTTTTACCTACTTGGACCAAAATGTTTTAAAGTTGAAAGTTTGGTCAAAAGTGGGTCTTCCCAATTACGATGCGGCCCATTATGGCTATCAATAGGAATGTATATTTAAGTAAACAAAATTTAAAATCTAAGTATCTCACTAACCATAAATCACACTACTGTATTTAATTTAAAACTCTATTTGAATCGAATAAATTAAAAAATATTGAATTAAAGGTGGAATACGCATAGAGTCGAAAGATTTTAATTGGAGATAGGAATCCCACATGAACTTCCCGAGAAATAAGTAATGATACTTTATTAGTTGGTTCACGAACCGATCCAATTTTAATTAAATTTCCCTTTAAACTCTCACCAGATTTATAACATAATGACGTAATTGTCCTTTTTATATATTTTAGCGACAATTTCTGACAAAGGGTAAGATTGTCTTAGATCACAACACTTCATTCATTGAAGTGAAAAAACCTTAAGTGAAAAAGAAACAGACAACAAAAAAAGCTAAAGCAAAAGTACACAGAGAGTGAGTGATAGAGATTTTTGCACACTCGAAGAGGGAAAAAAGAAACAAAATGATGCCTTGAGGGAGAAAACAGATTGATTGCTTTTTTCTTTGGCTTTCTTTTTGTTTACATTACAAGAAGAACATGATCGGTTTATCTTATTACCATTACTGTTTTGTAATTTATCTCTCTCTTCTTCCTGTTCTTCTTCTCCATGTCGATGAGTAAAACTATGAAGAAATCTTCGAGATTTACACACTCTCTTTCTCACTTTAACTCAGGCATGCTTTGTTCTATTCTTCTCTGTCTCTATCTTCATTTCTTAGATCTCTGTTTATTTCCTCTAGCTTGGGAAAAATAAAATAAAATGACCTTATTTTTGCTCCTTTTGCTTAATGCTAGTTTTGTAGCTATCTGAATCTTTGTTCTTCTTTGACCACTATTTTGGGGGTTTTCTATTTTTGGATTGATTTTGATACTCTTGTTTAAGTTAATTGGATTTTCATTGATTAATTCAAGCTTCTTATTTGATGGGTGGGTGTGTTTTTTATTGCTCTATTAACCTATATGAGATCTACAATAAGAATGAATCAAAGATCATTAGTTCTGCATGTATCATTTGTGTTATGAGAGCTTAATTTGAATCCTTTTGAAGCTTCTGACATTGAATTCATTGGATCTATTAACATTCATTATGATTCTAATATGTTACTATCATATAGAGAAGAATTTTAGGTTTTCCATTTATGATTTGTTCTGACGGTTTTTGGATTAGAAAAATTTGGCATCTTTCAGTGTTTTAAAGCCTGTATTATATTCTGATTTATGAGCACTAAGTATTGACCTTGAATTGTAATGTTTTTTTCAGATGTTTTGATGTGATTGGAATGGAAATGAAATTTGGTAAAGGAATTGATATGGAACAAAGCCCCAACAGTGTTCTTCCTGCTCCACGTCCTTTGATTGAATCAGAGAAGAAGAGTACAAGACTGAAGCCGCCTCGTAGAGATGAGATATTGAGAGTCAAAGAAGGTTTCACTGAGATAAGCTTCAGGCGTTACCGTAGCACATCCTGTAAGAATTTTCCTTCAAAACCTCTTGCAATGGGAGATCAAATGGAGCAAAGGAGAGGTTCTGTGTATCAAAGCTCCAATGAGTTGTTTAAAGAACTTAGAAACCCACAAGGACGTAAAGATACAAAGGCTAAACTCGAGTTGTCTCGTAGTAGTGATGCTTCTTTCTCCTTTAGAGTTGTGGATTCTTCGAGAAAGGGAAGTACAGATAAAAGGCCTCACAAGACGGTTATAGATGGCCAAAAGTCATCAGTTGAAAACACTTCGAGCAACTTCATTGACATTTGTTTGAAATCAGGTATTAAAGATAGAGCTATGGTTTTGGATTCAGATGTGGATGCAGCCGGTCCTGTGAATGAATGTAATGATCATAAAATTAGATTACCTAAGCCACATTCTGCAAAGGTAGACTCATCAGAAACTATTTGCAATAAAGACAGCTCAAGAATTAGGAAAATGTATGATCCATTTGTTAAGTCAAAATCTCTGAGAAGTCCTCTTGGGTATATAGGAGAATCAGATGGTCAATACAAATTTGGATGTACAGAAAAGCCAGGAAAGAACAATGAGCGTTGCAGATCCATGTTGAGTGAGTACTCTAGTATTCATAGGAAATCAAATCTTTTCCCTCCAGTTGTCAATAAGGATTATACTTCAGTGCTCAAAACTTCCCCGGTTCATCTACATTGCCGTCTCAAGATGGAAAGCAAACATGGATTGCCAGTTTTTCAGTTTGTGTCAGATTCTCCTGAGGATGTTTACGTTGCAAAGACATGGAAATCTGACAATGGTTCTAATTGGGTATATACATTTTCATCTGCTGGAAGCAGAAAGAGGAGTAGTGCTAGTGTTCGGGGTTTGAGTGATGTTAACAAAGAATCTTTGCTAGTGGCTCAGATGCAAGTTACCTGTAACATGTGCACTGAAGTAAGAAAAAAGGGACAAGATCCAGAAACTTTGATGGTAAATGAGTTTGTTTTGTATGATATTGCACAAGCAAGACGAAGTGTCTGCAAAAAGGATGATCATTCACTATCTATAGATAAACCAGACTCAGATTCAAGAAATAACTCAATGTCTGGGGATGCTTCTGATACAATGAAGCAGAGATCTCAACCAAAACGTACATCTCAAAGCTATGATCTTGAGGCTTCAAATGGAACAAACCCATGGCCAGCTGCAGATTTGCATCCTGACCTTGAGATTGCAGCTATTATTATTCAAGACACTATTGAGAAGAGAGAAAGCTTAAAATATAGAAGAGGTGACAAAAGGTTGATGGAGAAAACTAATCTTCTTGGTTTGTCTCCAATTGAAGAGGAGAAAAAAGAGTTGATTTGCAGCAAAAGTTCAGAAAAATTGAAAGTTATAATCCCAAGGGGAAACCATGGGTTACCGACCACCGAAAACACTGGTCCCTCGCCTTTGATTCAGAGATGGAGATCAGGTGGTGGTTGTGACTGTGGTGGTTGGGACATGGCTTGTCCACTTATCGTTTTTGGAAATCCTTCTGTCTCATGTTATCATGATCAGCCTCTTGTAGACAATCAGCATCCTTTGCAACTGCTTGTCCAGGTAAAAATCGGGTTTTCCCTCAATGAAGTACAAATAGAATAATTCTTCAATTGAACACAAGTTTTGTTGCCTTGAAACTATGCTTATTTGGACTTTCATGCGACGTTATCGAGTACCTGTAAGGATTTTTCTAATCATCTAACACATGTCATCTTCATATCACAGGGTGCTAAAGAGCATATACCAGCATTGTACATGTCGTTTGTTGAGGAAGGGCTCTATGATGTTCATTTCCACGCACAGTTATCAACATTACAAGCATTCTCCATCTGTGTTGCCATATTACATAACACAGAAGTCTCAGATAGTTACAGAAATTGCGAGAATGTACAACAGTTGCCGCTTTGCAACTCCTTGAAAATGCTGATTGATGATGATGTTCAGTTCTTAGTTGAAGCAGTAACAGAGGAAGAAGAAAGGAAAGTCCCTAAACCTTTGAAAGAAGCTGCAACCACTCTTCAGTCCTACATGCCAAACCCTCCTTTCTCGCCAATCTCCCGCGTGTAGTCTGCGATGCTTCATTGTTGCAAATACATTTGAGTTTGTCTCGTGTCCTTGTCTGACGATAAGAATTAAGAAGAGAAGAGAAGGTTGGTCTCCAGAAAAGAAGAGCAGGTTGTTCTTCAGAAGAGAAGAGAAGGTTGATCTCAAGCTTCAATCAACATGCCGCCATGAAGCAGCATATTTGCCAGACAAGCTAGAGCTTTAAGATAGGATGGTCTCCGATCTCCAAACTATGGCGTCTTATTCTTTGTTGTCATTTTATTCATTCTTCCGAGTAGGATCTAGGCAAAAGAAAGCTACACTGTTCATATTGTAAGGTAGCAAATGGGAGGCGCCCAATTTGCTTAGAGGTCGTATAAGCGTAGAGTTGGTCGATCCTTCAAGAAAGTTTTGTAATTTGTAGTGAATAATGGATCTTTTTCTATCTTTAGACTTAAACGACTTTGCACAAAAGAATTTCATCAAATCAATATTTACAAAATCTAAAAGCTAATTAAATTTTCCACTCTTAGTATTACATATGTTGCAGTCTTGTCTCATTGGGTGTGAACCATCCTTGCCCTTTTTAACGGTTTAGGGCTATCTCCATCTTTTGTTTTGTGCCAGAGAGAACTGATGAATTGGGCTGCGCCGCTTCTAGAGAGAGTACACCCTTGTAAAATTCATATGAAGCAAAAAATATAGCTCCCTGGGACATGTACATCACTAGTCTGGGGATCAATCCTCTGCAACATACAAGAAGAGATGGCTCTGTTGATATAATTGGAAGAACTAGGAACAGGGAGATGCGAGCAGTGAAAGCGAATACAGACCTGTATAGCCCTCTTAGACCTTCTTGTTTGCCTATTGCTTGAAGAGTTTGATAGACACTAGAATGTTGCTTTGTAGATCCAGGAATCTGCAGCCATGTGATAAGTTATGATGTTTGCAATAGCTACTAACGCGGTTCCTGAAATAGTTGGAAAGCAAAACAAACCTGGGTTTGCAATCTTGTTTTCACTACATCAAATGGGGTTGTAAAGAACGCAGCAGCAGATCCCGCTAGTCCTCCACAGATGAGCTGTTTAGGAGCAGAAGGAAAAGTATTCATTCAAGATTATTGACTATAGATACTCAGGAATTGAGTGACAAAAAAAAAAAAAATACTCAGAAATTTTTAAATGCAGAATATTATGGTTAAAGCAGAGAAGAGACGAACTGTTTGTAACGTGGTGGGTTGAGTCGATTGACCATGAGGACCTAGGGATGGTAATACCATTTGCTTCATGTTTTCATAAACATAGAACTGTATTTCCAATAAATTTGGCATCAGCACAGTGTTCATGCAAAGAAAGATGATGGCAGAAGAGTGTGGACATGAAGATCAATGGCTACTTATGCTAGGAACACAATATAGTGTGAGCAAAACGAACCTTAATGATTGAGTGTGGGATATTTCTACATAGCACTGCAGTCCATCCAGCATATAAAGAAAGCAGACCACCCTTCTGGATTATTCCAACCAATGCGGTCCTGTATTCATATGTAATGAAAATACCCAAAAAAGATATTGAAACCACAGAAAGAAAATAAAGAAAGGGTAATGAAAGAAATTTTAAATGCGAACTAATTTTGTTAAGTCAGGGAATCTTTAAGAGAGACTAAGGAAGTGTATAATGTAGCAAGCAAAAATAAGATTCAGCTTGATAATGCTTACCAGCAATTGCGATAATGTGAACTGACTTGCATCTGCTGTTTTATACGCTCACTTGGCGTGAAGATAAAAGAAGTTGCTAAGCTTGCAGAACCACCAGCTACACAGTGGGTAAGGGAGCAATATTCCTGAAATTTCAAAACTTAGAACTGTGACCACTGACCATTGCTTATTTCTCTAAACAAGCAAGCAGATGATGGAGAACACGCCAACGTAGAGGTAACTAGAGATGGTTCAATAGAAAAGTAAGAGGGACCTTAGGAAAAAGAGGAAGCAGAACTCCTTTAACTGATTCATAAGTAAATGTATAGAGGGCAGAGATAGGAGCTGATGAGGCAATGTTGCTAGCGATCCCCCGATAAAATCCAGAAAGACCTGAATAAATATTGGATAAAATTGTGTTAACAAGAAAGGCGTAGTGACAAACAGATACAGAATGTCCCTTTTCTGATAATCTCAAGGAAAAAATTCCACCTCTTTCCGATATTATTGATCTCCCTGTATCGCACAGAGACTTCTCCTCCAAGCGGCATGACTGAATTATTGTCTTAACTGTATCCAGTGGATGAAGACAAAGACTGACGCTTATGCCTGCCAACGCACCAGCGAAAGCATGCCGCTGTTTAGCAAAGGCGTAGGTAGGCGTTTCTGTAGAGGACAAATACAATTTAGCCTCTTGTTCTTTAACATATCTCCCAGGCAACTGTTTATTTTTAACGATACGTAAGCTGTCTTTGTGTGGGTTATTCCCTGAATAAGAATTCTTGTTACTGCAGTCCGTGGCACATTTTGAACTTATTATGTTCACTCCTTTACCACTGGAACACCTATCTTTGTAGAGCAAAAAGAGATAATTCACATCATTAAATCTAGATACTCTGGTGTCTACCAATGATTCTGTGTCGCTTTTTAATAAAGGGCTCCTTGTTTTAACTAGAGTTGATTTGCCCTCTGCACCAGTTGCAACAGAGACACAATCACAGCTTCTTGATGCGCACTCTACTTTATTGCTGACTAGATTAGGAATAAGGTCTTCAAAATTTTCTTTCTTCTCAGTCTCAGACCCTCTTCTATGATATCTAGTAAAAGTGGGAACTACTTCCATCCAGCTATACAATTTTTCTGTCTCCCATCTAGCCTTTAAAAGATAACCATTGTCTTTGCAAGAATCATTAATAAACTTGACTTCATTATTCTGACCGAAAATGCACATCTTCTCAGCCACTCTCAATAATTTAACGTTGGGCTGTTGAGTCGTCAATGGCAGTTGAGACATAGCCTTCTGATCAGCATGCCACTGTGTATTATCTGCTGAAACTTTGAACTTACTGACTTCATCCCTATTTAAATCATCCGACTTTCCTTCCTTCAGTGAGCTAACAAAATTACCAGAAACAAAATCTGAACGATCCCACATCAAATCAACTGCTGATATCAGCGCATCCCTGCTCAGGATTTGACTCAACTTGGTCTCTCCTCGTTTGCTATTGTGCCTCTGGAAAACATCTTCATTGTCTACATGTGCATGATCACTGATCTTTGACAGCTTCCTCTTAACCTCAGCTAAGTTGAAGCTATGCTTAATCGAAGGGTGACCCTTATTAACAGGGCCTTTCGCAGAAGCCATTCTGCTTATCTTCGATAAAAAAGAGAACCAATATACTCAAAATCGACTTCAGTTAACTTCCAGTCAACTAGTCAGAGACTCAGAGTCTATTCGTCTTACATCAGAACCCACCAAGCCTTTGTGCAACACATCTTCATTATTAAGTAACCGAGTTCTGGTTTTTCTGAATCGGCCAAATTCAATTGTCCCCACATTTGGAAGAAACCCCAGTAATGCGATGCCCTAGCTCCAACAAAGATTTGTCCCCAAAGAAGCTTCATGAGAGAAAAATCGAAACTTTCATTAACATCATAATATTTCAAACCATGTTTCCCGTATACCAAACGATAGAAAAAATTAAATTTTCTCGAAGCTACATCTCATCTAAAGCAACAGGAAAATTTGCAAGAGTCGATGTTCTGAATTTTCAGATTCAAGAAGAACGACGAGGAACTAAGTTTGATGTAATTTTCCAGAACGCCTAGAGGAAATATTAAATTCAAAACGAGGAATGAAATTACAAGTGATTGCCACTGCAAATTACAAAAAATTAGTAGCTCAACTTATAAGTGATATACCTTGAGAAACTGCGAAGCTCTCCATCAGAAGCTTGAGATCCCAAATTCTTCATTTTCTCGGGAGAATCCGGCCGCGAGGTGGAAATTATTTTTGGGTTTATGCGCTGCTTGTTCTCCCTCAACTTTAAGGGGTTTTACTCTTTTTTTTAAGTGGTTTTACTATTTTTTTATGGGGTTTTATTATTTTACCTTATTTCAACCAAGAGAGTTGTTTTTTTTTCCCTTAAAAATGAATATATTAAGCGTGAGCAACCAAACATTACAACTTAAGAGTTCAGAGACCAAAAATCATAGACTCAATTTGACATACCCTGACTCCAAAACAAAGGACATTCAAAGTGCTTAAGAAACAGTTAAAGATAAAAGAAATAGGTTATTAGACACATGAGAAACAAAAGACACTGGTTCGATCAGACTTATTTGAGGTATATATAAGCTAGCGTCGAATCATCGCCAGTCGGAATGTTCTTGGTGCTTTGTTTGATGAAGTTTCTTCATGATCTGGGTACCTCTTTCGTTTGGTTTCCCTATTGATGAAGACTTCCACCTCTTGTTGCGACGCCGAAGTAGCCAAATCCAGTTCAAAAGTTGCCGAGAAATTCTCGAACTGAGAGTTATTGTGAACTGTGTTCCGGATTGTATCAGAGAGGGAAACATTACCTCCAGGCCTATTAGCAGATGGCTGTGTGGTGAAGGTAGCGTGCTGGACTTGAACCATTGGTTCCTCCGGAGCAAGCACATCTTGAGGTTCCATTGGAGACATGGATGTTGATGAATTGTCTTGAAATATGGAACTTTCCGGCGTGTTAAAGAGATAATCCGATGGAGAGGGAACATATGTGCACACCGAGACATCATGAGTAAGCATCTGACAGTTAATGCAAAAATTGGTAACCGCCTCATATTGGAAGAAAATCTGATACTTTTCCCCATTATGTAGTCTGATGGGTTTGAAAAACTTCAATCTCTCAAACACATTGAGATTTACTCTTGCTCTAATCACTCCGGCTCGTGTTAAAGAGTGTTGTTGAACATCCACTTCAAGCACCTCTTCCAGGGATCTTGCTATTAGCCGAGTCGTCATCAGAGACGCATAGTGCAAGGGAAGATCGTGGATTTGAATCCACAGTCGTGAGAAAACCCAGAGGCTCCCTAGGTTCCCAGCACTGAAATACCACCAACCAGCCGTTGAAAGTGATAGGTTGTCTTCGTAGGATCGAGATTAGGTCAGTTTCCGATGAGAAGAGAAATTGTAGGTAATTGCGGTCAATAATATGGCATGTGACTCTTGTCTCCATTCGCCATATCTGTGGTAATTGACACGCCATCTCCAAGAGGTTCTATTCTCGCGGGTTCACCGGTTTAGCAACGAGACTACATCGACTCATTTCTGCTGCATTAAAGTAAGCATAGTTTGGCAAGTAAATTTCATCTTCTCTTCGACCCATGTGTAGCTGAGAAGTCGCCAACCAAAAGTTCTCTGCCATTGATCACACAGTGTTTGGAAGAAAAGTGTTTAACTGGAGATAAGTAGCAGAGTCGATTCTCTGAAAATAGCAAAAAGTTGTACAGAGGTAATGATTAGCCTCTGCCACATGTCAGCTTTCCACAGGTTCTGGCCGTTGCACGCTGTTCAAGTCTCTGCATGAACAATAGGTGTGGAGGTTTCATAGGCCCCGCCTTCTCGTTATACGAAAATTACCAACAAAATGGGCAAGCTCCGACAATTGGATCAAAACTATTTCGGTGCCACGTGTCTTCTGGTGAAAGGCGGTGAGTAGGGACAGAGTGAACATAGGTCATGATGAGCTCTAGGTGTTAGGTTCTCCCATGGAAGTGCAATCGGCTAAAGGCAGAGCTTCAAAACAAAACAGAACAAAGCAGAGGAAGACGAAGCGGAACTCCAAGAGAGATAATATTGGGTTTATACTTTAAAATTCGGGTGACCCAAATTGGCATCAAGGCCTTAATCAACCCAAGTTAATAGCTTAGAATAAATAGATGAAGAAATTAATGAAGGGTATTAAATTGAACCTAGTATTTAATTAATGGGACATAAACTGGAGTGGAAATAAAGGAATTAATGAGAGATAAATAGCAGAAGGAGAGTTAAGAGAAGTATATGAAGGCAAATGATGAGGGAGAGAGACATAGGAGGTAATGATATTGGAATAATGTCAATTTAATGATGACAAGGGAAGAGGAGGCCGATATTAATGATCCAAACAAAATTAATATAGTCCTAAGATTAAAGGAGACATAGTTATTATCTGAGAGAAGATCATAATGAGATAGAAGAGTGATAATATACGAAACCGGCAAGGAAAATTAGGACATTAAATAGGTAACAAAGAAGGTTCACTTATCTTATGGAAGATTTCTTGGCGCCTAAGTAAAGAGCCAACTAGGGAGATCTCTTCCCAGATAGTCCATGAAACGA
The DNA here is from genome assembly GCA_900406405.1 of Lepidium africanum. NCBI lineage: Eukaryota > Viridiplantae > Streptophyta > Magnoliopsida > Brassicales > Brassicaceae > Lepidium > Lepidium africanum. Next base: position 14,355 of record OVAX01002991.1, read on the forward strand.
TTTTCCTTGACCACACTGTGCGTTATTTTTTGGGATAGAGCAAGTTTAGAGTGCATACCTGCCCGTATAGTTACCTCAGGAAGTTGTGCTTGAATCGTCTTAAGTGAAGAGAGGATAAAAGAGAATCTGGTCCATTGCGAGGGTGTTTATATTGCCTGTAGGAGAGTTGGGTTTTGAATAAAAACCGTAACCGATGTTAGAGACAAGTCCTTGATGCTCTGCAAGGTCCAGAGAAGTCCTCTGATTTCCAATTTAAAATTTGAGTGATAGGCATGTAAGGTGTGTCTCGCATGGAGATAGTTGCCCGTTTCTAAGTGCTGAGTGATCCAAACTCCTCCGTGCAAATTTGATTTTTTGTTCCAAGATGTGCTCCACCATACTGCAAATTTGCTTGTGTTGAGTGGAGTAGCTTCTAAATATTGCAGATTATTCACATTATGAGACTTTGTCCTAGAGTGATTCTTTTGTAAATTTCTCCATGATGTGGCTTCTGCTAGACAATCCTGTGAGAGAAATAAAATATTTGGTCTAGTATCCTGTAAGATTGTCTCATTATGATTTTTCCATATAGCCCAAAGTATCCACGGAAAAGCCAGCCTGATTTCCTCCGGGATCTGCCTAGTCTTGCTTATTTTGATTATATGACTAAAATTATTCATTAGCAAAGATGGATGAAATCCTCGGTGTGGGGTAGGAAAGTTGGTAAGTCTCCAAATTTGTTGGGCTGGATGACAAAGGAAAAACATATGGTTAATGGTTTCCAGGTGGTTTCCACAAATCTTACAAACACCAGATTCCAAGATTTTCCTCTCTGCTAGGAGGCAATTAACCGCATGCGCATTTGATAAGGCCTTCCACATGAAGATTTTGATCTTGTTAGGTGCTTGTGTCTTCCAGACCTCTTTTTTAAGTAAGATCTCCTGTGAGGTCTGGACATGCACACTCATAGAACCAAAATTATTGATATTGTTACATAACCGGTAACCATTTTTTACCGTGTATATCCCCGATCTATTAAAGCTCCAGACCCATTCATCTTTAGAGTTAGTGTTAAAATAGGTCGAGGATATTTTTGTAATTTCAGATGGATGGAAAGTGGCTTGTAACAATTCCTGATTCCATCTTCGGGGAGTTAGCAGGTTTGAAACTCTGAGACTCACGTCAAAAATGGGGTCCCGGCTAATTGGTGTCCTTGGTTTAAAATCCGCGATCCACTTGTCAATCCATACGTATGTGTTCTCTCCATTTCCAATCTATTTGATGATGCCTTGTTTTAATAGATTTTTGCCTACTAAAATGCTTCTCCAACCATATGATGGTTTGCAACCGAGTAGCCTGTCTAGAAAATGAGAATTGGGAAAATAGATGGATTTGTATGTTCTGGCAAAAAGGGAATTTGGATAACGTAGTAAACGCCAAGCTTGTTTTGCCAGAAGAGCTTTATTGAAATTTTCCAAGTCTCTGAAGCCCAAGCCACCTCTATCTTTTGGTTTACATAGCTTGTCCCATGATACCCAAGCTATTTTATTTTTATCAGGTTCGTTATTCCACCAGAATTTCCGCATTAAGCTGATGAGCTTTCTACAATGAGTTTTTGTAAGCTGAAAGCATGACATCATATAAACAGGTAAAGCCATGGCCATTGTTTTAAGCATAACCTCTTTGCCGCCCGTTGATAGCATTTTATTGTACCTGTTCGTAGTCTTAGCCTCTATATTGTTTGTCAGGAATTGGAGAACTTTTTCTTTAGATTCTTTAAAGGTGTTCGGGAGTCCAAGGTACTTGCCCATCCCTTGTGATGATTCTATCTGTAGAATTTCCTTTATCTGTCGTTTAGTCTCTTCTTTTATTGGTCCAAAAGTAATTGCTGACTTTTCAAAGTTAATCAATTGACCCGAAATCGCTGAGTATATGCTAGACAGTCTTTAAGGCCTTTTGCTTCTTCCACTGATGCTTTGCAAATGAATAAACTGTCATCTGCATAAAGGAGATGGTTGATTCGTGGACCTGAGGGGTGAAACTGTATACTCGAGAGGATCCCTTGTGTTTCTAGTAAGTTTAAGATTCCTGCCAGGGCTTCAGTGCATAGTATATAAATGTAAGGTGATATAGGGTCACCTTGTCGAATGCCTCTTATCGGTTGAATGAGTCTGTGGGCCTGCCCATTGACTAGGACGGAGTATGAGACTGAGGAGATATAGTACATGAGCATTTGTGTCCACTTGCGGTGAAAACCTAGTTGTAGTATATTAATAAAATCCCACTATAGTCAGTCATACGCATTTGAAATATCCGTTTTAACTAACATAAAGTTGGAAAATTCGTGTTTGCCCTTCGTGATATGATGGATGATCTCATGCGCTATCCTGATATTATCCGAGATTAGTTTCCCTGGTGTAAACACTCCTTGGGTATCCGAGATGATGTTCTATAGAAGCGGTTGGATTCGCCTCGTGATTATTTTTGCAATGATTTTGTAGGAATGGAGCAGAGGCTGATGGGTCTCAAAACCTGCATCTTCTTTGGAGTGTCGAGCTTTAGAATAAGACTTATAAAGGTGTAGTTCCAGTCCTTCGGAAAGGTGCCTTTACTAAAGGCTTCTTGAATTTCTGGGATAAGATCCGAAGATATTACAGGCCAGTAGTGTTGAAAAATTTACCTGTCATGCCATCCGGCCCCGGCGCACTGTCTGAGTTAATTCTGCCTCCGTAATTTCAATGGGAGTCACTTGTTCCAAGAGAGTACTATTCATTTCCGCTGTGACTCTGGGTCAGATATTCCTAATAAGGTCTTCTCTAATCCTAGGACGTTTGAAAAAGGTTTTGAAAGTATTAAGCAACAATATTACTTTGGACCCCTCCAAGTATTGTATGTTACTAGAAGGATCTAGAAGCCCTTGAATGCCATTTTTGAGTCATTGTTTGTTTACCTTGTTGTGGAAAAATTTCGTATTGTCATCTCCTTCTCGTAACCATTTCTCTTTGGATTTCTGTTTCCAATAAATTTCTTCATTGTGTACTTGTTGCATAAGCTGGTATTTGATGCGTGCAATATCCTCCACGTTAGGATGTGTCTTGTTAATTTCTTGTTGGAGTTTATTGCAGAGTGTGTCCATCTGCAGCGATGAATTAAGCTGCTTCCCTTTTTTCCACTTTAGAATACTCTTTTTACAGAGTCTTATGCGGTCATAGACAAACATGGAGGGCCCTGGCAGTTAGGATTTCCACGTGTTTATGATAGTATCCGAGAAATCCTTATACTTCATCCCCTTTTTGTCAAAGAAAAATCTTTCCATAAAAATAAAGTCATCAGCAACAAAAATTGTGAGGTCTATGATCCGAACCAAGGATGTCCAGATATCGTGTATGTGTCCTTGGAAACTTACGCCATAATTCGCTATTACCAAAGGATTTATCTAAGCGTTCTTGGATCCAATAATTGGTTATATTGCCATACCAGGAGAAGAGGGGGCCCGAACTATTAAATTCTTGCATTCCACAAGCTGAAAGAAAGTTTCTGAAAGCTTCCATGGACCTTTCTGTTCTCAAAGGCCCTCCTTGCTTTTCTCTATTGTTTTGGATTTCATTAAAATCACCAATAATGACTCAAGCCAAGTTTCTGGAGTCACCGAGTGATATCAATTGATTACAGACTTGTGGTCTTAGGTGGTGAACCGGGTGACCATATTCAAATGAAACAAAAATTATGTGCATCCCTATCCGGAGGTTAACATCAATTATATTATTGTTACCTAGTAGAACTGTTAAATCCTCGTTCACTTTCCAAAAGATAGCTAGACCTCCACTAAGACCCGTAGGGTCAATAATGTAAGAGTTGCTATAACCTAACCAGCCTTGAACTTTAAGCACAAATTCTCTGTTAGTTTTTGTCTCCATGAGGAATAGATAGTTCGAAAATAAGGTCTTCCTTATTTCTTTTAGGCGTCGAACTGTCAGAGCATTCCTCAACCCCTCGCAGTTCCAACTAAGAATACTCATTGTTCTTGGAGTGGCTTCAGGAGAGCCACCAGACCTTTCGTAGTTGTCGATTCTAGCTCTAAAACTATGGATGCGTCCGTTTGGAGTTTCCTCTTCTTCTGGAAACTTGTTTCACAAGCAAGATCTTCATTTGGCAGGTTAGAAGTTGAGGATTGAGAAACTTTACCAGCACCCACTAAGCAGGAGGTTTTATTTCGCTTAGCGTGATACGTATGTCGTAGTGTGGGCCTCCGGGGAGATGTAATGGGGAGTTTTGTATCTAAATTCAAAAGTGGACTGTATTAAGAGCCACCAGCAAAGGAGGGTACTAACATATTCTGATTAGCATTTTCCCCACTTAGACATGTGGTGTTATCAGAGATCAGTAGTTTCCTACTTTTTTGGTTTGGGTTATCCAGATGGTTCGTTGTAGGAACATCAGGATTCTTCTGAGAGTAGCTTGTTTCCGTGTTCCTAGCAGGGTAATCCTTGGGATCATCTATATTATTGTTCATATGACACAGTCTTGTGGAGGTCGTGGTCTTTACCTCAGTTGTAGTTTGCATCTCTTGTTTGTGGATCCTAGGAAGCATCTGCAGTTCCGAAGTGCTAGGAGTGTTACCTATAAACACTTTTGGTTCAGCAAGTGTTCTTCCACTCTTATTAGTAGCGGGAGAGATCCTTTCTTTGTTTGGGTTAGAGTTGTGGAAGGTTATCTTCCACGGTAAAAGTTCTATCCTGTCTTCAGTCTCCGTAGAGGGCGGTTGTGGTGGTAAGGCTATATAAGGGCAATGCGCTTTATCATGCGTGAGACGGAAGCAGAAAAAACAAGATTTCTTAACACGTTCATACTCAAACTGGATGTTAATGACCTTCCCATCAGGAAAGCGGAAAGCTCTATGGGGTTTAAGGGGACTGTCTAAGTCATAAAGCACCTTGACTCTGATATACTCATGCATTTTGGTTCTATTCTCATTATGCTCAATCTCAAGCACATTACCAATGGTGGATCCTACCACATTGAACAGGTCAAGGGTATGGTGTTGGAAAGGAATATTAAACATCCTGACCCATAAGGTAGCTGTAAAAATTTTGTAATCTTCAAGAAGGTTAGTTTTTTTCTCCACCACAATCCCCCAATCATCGAAATTCCATATTCCTAGATTAGTGACCGCTAATAGGGATTCTTCCGATGGAAATTTAAATTGAAAGTGATCATGAGAGATCACCGTACCAAAAATTTTGAGAAGACTCTCCAGATCCTTGGCATCGTTAACATCACTTTTGCCATGTTCTGTTTCTTAGGATTGAGTAGTCTACCATATAGAGTGAATTCACTGGTTTGGTCGGAGGTGTATTTTCCTTCAGCCGGAAGGGTGAAAGGCTCTTCTTCAGAGATATTGAGCGCTTGAAAGGCCTCCTGCAGGCTGGAAGAATTCGCAGCCATTGCATGCAGGTTCTGATCCTTCCTAGACTACAAGTTTCCGATTTGATAATTAGCAGAGGAAGAGTGAAAGGGGTTATAGATACCAGTCGATTTGGGGCAAATGGCAATTGTTATGTTCCTTGAAACGCAGAGAATCGAGGTAAAAAGGAAACTTGTCAAATCAGGTCTAGTGAGTTCTGATTTGGTACATGCTGATGCAAATCATGACATGCAAGAGCCAAAATTAGACAATTACTTCAGAAGAAAAACTGAACGGAGATCGGGAGATTGAGTGATCGAGATTGAGATCAAATCGCAGACACAATAGGGGATTAAAAAGCGAAAACGCCGGTTTTGGAGGAAATGAAAGTAAAAACTAGCAGTAATACTAGATTACTCTGGTGGGTATACTCTAATCTCTATCAGCCAGAGATGAGAGGAGAAAACCTATCGTAAAATTTCCTCGACCAAGAGAGTTTATGACCCAATTTTCCAAACTTTACTAGCTTTTGGTAAGTTTTGATCTTTCTAATTCTTTTTCCTTACTGGAATGAGTTTCGTCAAACCTTTTCTATACTTTTTACTCTAAATAAACAATTTATTAATAATAGCAACATTAATAAAACAAAATTAATTTAAAATAATTTCATTATATCAGAAACTTTTTTAAAAAAAGACATATATCTTATATATTATTTGCAAAGTGAATTTTGTCAAAAAGCTTACGTGTCAACACTACGTTTAATATTGACGTGGTTAATTACAAAGTTACCTTAAAATTAAATTACTAAATTACCCTCACATAAAATTTTGTTTACTTTTAATATTTAAATAATAACTTAATTTTTTGTTATAGATATAATTACATTTAAAATTCGTAATTAATATTAAAATTTATATTAAAAAATTTTAATTTCGTAAATCCATAAAATTATTGTTTTTACTTAAAAAGATTTTATTTTATCTTTGATAAATCCTATTCCTATATGAATATTATCATAATCATTGATAAATCTTGTTCTTATGTGAATATTATTTTTTCAGTAACTGATTTCTTTTGGTCATATAGATAATTATAATTAAAATTCGTAATTAATATTAAAATTTATATATAAAAAATTAAATTTTGTAAATCCATATAGTTATTGCTTTTACTTAAGTTTTTTATTTATTTTATCTTTGATAAATCCTCCTCCTATTTGAATATTATCATAATCTTTGATAAATCCTATTTTTATTTGAATATTATTTTTTTCTTCTATTTAAAGCATACATGATAAATTGTCAATCCATCATAAACTCTTATGCACATAAACATTCATTAAATTTGTAATTTTTTGTCACAAAGTTTTGTTTATTTTTTTTCTCTTTTACTATGTCGATCATGAAAAACTTAACTACTCCATTTGTTTTCATCAGAGAAATCAATCAAATATTAGATCGATATAAAATTAGGGTGAAAATTATAAGAGTATGGAGAGCATTCAAATCAATTGAGATGATTTTGGTTGACGAAGAGATTAGTGAAAAAAACTATTATTGAATGTATTTACATCTTAGTTATTATCGATTTAAAGATTAGAGTTGATTATACACATTATTTTTTGTTTTGATTTAATAATTTTTCAATTATTTACATTTTAGTATGATAAAAATAAATACATATTTTTCAAAGTTATCATTATCATTAATAATTTATATTTCTATTGAAATATTATATATTATTCTATACAGAGCAAATATAACTAATTTTAATCCATCATATATTTTGTCATCCACCACAAACATTCATTCAGTTTGTAGTATTTATTTTTTTAGAGAGTCTTTTGTTTATTTTATTTTATTTTTTCATGTTGATCATTAAGAATTTACATACTCAATATATTTTCATCAGATAAATCAATCCAATACTAGATTGCTATAAATCTGGGTGAAAATTGTAAGATTATGAAAATAATTTAAAATAAATTGAGATAGTTTTGATATACGAAAAAGTTAATTTAAAATTGTGTATAAACTAAAATAATATGTATTTCAAATTGTGATTACAAATCTTTTAGTTTTATTCAAAAAACATGAAACTATTGAAAATAGTTTTCATAACATAATCATATGTACAATATGATTTGTTAGATGGGAAGTTAATTAAAATAATTATTTAATAATTTATTTTTATAAAATTGATAATATTATATTTTATATCATATAAATTTTTGTTTATAGAAATTTACTTTTCACATATTATATAAATTTTTTCTTTAATATTTTTTTTCCAACTTAACTCTTCATTAATTAGATAAGAATAGGAAGCCAATATGCGGGTACATGTTTAACAAAAGACTAACTCATGGATAGCCCTTTCAAACTACGGGCTGAGAAGTCTTTTTAGTTTCTTCTTTAGTGTTTTTATGTAATATTGATTATTAAATATGTGATACCTAATGAATAAGATAATAAAATTTTATAATTTATTATGTTTAAAATATTTATGCTCGCACGCATGTGCGGGAAAGTCACCTAGTCATAATATATAAAAAAGAGTTTCTCAATTTTATTATATAAAGAAGGGTTTCTCAAAGTTAGTAATTAACAGGATTCTTCCGCATGTCAGATCCAACGATCCAAAATTTTTCTGGATTTATTTAAAACTATTAAAAATAAAAAGAGAAAATAATCACAACTACATCACAAAATATTTATATATATTTGAAATCCTATTATATGAAGAAATCGAATCATAACATAAAAAGAATAGTAAATAAGAATCGGGAATAAGATTTCATTCCTAATCTAAAAGGGAATTGCGAATATTAACCTCTATATATGCATAAACACATAGACAATTTTTTCATTTATCTCCAACTTTTCTAGCTTTCTCCTACTTAATCTTTCTTTTTCGTTGACATCCAATGCAATCAAGGCAAACAAGCAAAAAAAAGTAAACATTTAAAATTAAATATATTATTATTTTGTTTTACTATTATTAATATGATATTTTATCAATCTTATTATATAAAGAAGGGTTTCTCAAAGTTAGTAATTAGCATGATTATTCTACATGTCAAATCTCACGATCATAAAAATTCTGGTGATATATTTACAACAATTAAAAATAAAAAAGAAGATAATCATAACTATATTACAAAATATTTATATATATTTGAAATTCTATTATACGAAGGAACTGAATCCTATCATAAAAAGGAATAGTACATAATTAACTATATTATAATCTAAAGATAATAATATTGTTAATATTCTAAAAAGAAAAAAATATTCAATAAAATAATTAGAAATAAGAGAATTTCATTTGAAATGCCCTTTTTAAGAAACTAATTATATGAAATGCTCTCTTTCAAACACCTTGTACAGAATGCCCTCTTTTTGATTTGGAATGATCAAATGAACCCTAAAATCTTTATTAGTTTGGCTACCCCTCGTAATGACCGACGGTCAGGTTACAATTCTTTCACGTTTTGAAGCCTTCCATCTTCTTCTCTATGTAAAAGTTGACACTTCTTCTCTCTATAAAATCTTAGATTTTTTTTTACTGACACTTCTTATTTTCTGTGAAATGAAAAAGACTACAACTGAAGCAATTTTTTATTGCAACAGTAAAGAGCTTTGAGATGTTCAGGAGAAAAGTTTGTCTTTGATGATTTTCCAAACAATTTGGGGGTATTCTTTTGGGAAAGGGATTTCAAGATTGCGAATTTGTTTGGGTTTTCAATCGATTTTGCTTTTGTAAAGACATGGATGATTTTGCAAAAAAAGTTGGGACTTGTCTTATGTGAATGNGATTTTGCAAAAAAAGTTGGGACTTGTCTTATGTGAATGGAATGTGTGTTTGAAAGAGGTTATGTCCTCTGAATGTTTGATTTTGATTTTGTCTTCGACATTTCGTCTCTTGGTGATCTTCTTCAACAGATCGACATTGCTCAGGCAACGAATTACAGATTTTTAATGATGAAGAAGATGAAGACAATGGAAAATGTGTAAAAGTTGTCCATGTCTTCAAATTCTTATTCACATTTGTCTTTGTCTTCGTAT
>OVAX01002992.1:4086-23800 GCA_900406405.1 Lepidium africanum
AAAAAAAAAAAAAAAAAAGTCCAGATTTCTACTCTCAAAAAGTCGAGTCTTAAAATCTTGTCCAGTTTGAAACCTCGCAAAACTTTCACTGAGTCTTAAAATCTTACACAATGGCCGAGACCCTACTCTTTAACAAGTCGAGTTTGCGGGGTTGCTCGCAAAATTTATTCCGAGTCTTCAAATCTCGACAATGGCTGAGACTCTACTCTCAAAGCTGAGTCTGAAAATCTCGCCGAGTCTTAATTCTCGCTTGTTTTAGCCGAGTCATAAACTTCGCACGAATTAAGTTGTGTCTTAAAATAAGGAGAGTCTGAAAATCTCGCCGAGTCTAAATTCTTGCTCGTTTTAGCCGAGTCAAAAACCTCACACGAGTTAAGCTAAGATTTAACGTAAGCCGAGTCTTAATTCTCGCCGAGTCAAAAACCTCGCACAAATTAAGCTGAGTCTTAAGGTAAGCCGAGTCTGAAATCTCGCCGAGTCCTAATTCTCGTTCGTATTATGCCAAGTCTTAAAACTTTGCCGAGATGGAATTCTCGCAAATAATAGAGCCAAGTCTCAAACCCCCTAAGCTGAGACCAAGTTCTTGTATCTCATAATACGAGATCTAATTCTCACAATTAGCCAAGACCAATTTCTCGTAAATACGAGATCTAATTCTCACATTTAGCTGGGACCAAGTTCTCGCAAATATGAGATTCAATTTTCACATTTAGCCGAGACCAAGTTCTCGCAAATACGAGATCTAATTCTCACATTTAGTCGGGGCCAAGTTCTCGCATATACGATATCTAATTCTCACATTTAGCCGAGACCAAGTTATCGCAAATACGAGATCTAATTCTCATATTTAGCCGGGGGGACCAAGTTCTGGCATATACGAGATCTAATTTTCACATTTAGCCGAGACCAAGTTCTCGCAAAAATGAGATCTAATTCTCACATTTAGCCGAGACCAAGTTCTCACAAATACGAGATCTAATTCTCACATTTAGCCAAGACCAAGTTTTCGCAATCATGTCAAGACCAAGTTCTCACAATTATGCCGAGACCAAGTTCTTGCAATCAAAGCCGAAACCAATTCTCGCATCTCGTAAGCCGAGACTAGTTTCTACAGTGAAGCCGCAACCCAGTTCTCACATCTTGCAAAGTTGATCTCCACCTCACACATGTGCATGCACCTTGCACCATTTTGGATTTACGCCAGACTACATTATTTACTCGAAATTTGCCAAACTCAAATTTTATCTTCCTTCGCCGAATTGGGGGGGGACTATTGTTGGAAGTGGGTTTCACTCCACCATTACCCCAACATAAATCCAACACGGCTCAAGGTACATCTCGGATTTCAGATAAAAGCTCATCTTAGCCCAAAGTCCATCTCCGATCTCGGCCCAAAATCCACCAATCAAGCTAAATAAGAAGATCAGAAATATTCCTTATTTCAGATGTGAAATATTTCCAAAAATCTAGGAATATTTTTTAGAGATAATGTCAATATTCCAATTAGGAAAAGGAAAAGTTATATTGTAATCTAGGTCTAAACCTCCTCTATTCATCTATAAATAGAGGAGACTACCTCCAAAAAAGGAGAGGTTATTCTTCGACATAGAATCTTGGACAATACACATTCTATTATTCAATAAATGCAACTCTTTACTTTTTTTTTGTCTCCTTAATGATCAGAATTCTTATTACTTTCCTTTACAAAAGATTTGATTAGGATTTGGAACTGTTGTGCTACATCCTGCTCAAACAAGCACCATTGTCAATAGTGCTGTGGAAGCTTGAGTCCCTTTGGTAAGACTGCCTAAACCAATATGGTGGCCACGGGTAATGTGTAGCTCCTACAACAAGTTATATAATTGTTAATTGTTAGTCCATGGAAGGTATAGTAAGTACAATTATGTTTGAAATTTCTTTCACTTAGAACACCATCTGATTGGTCTCATCCCTACTGAGATGAGTGACTCCTGTGCTCGTCCCGACAATATTGGTTGAGTCGACTTGTGACATCTCTCTCAACTGATCATGCTTCTTCTTCTTTACCGTCTGTATGACCTCCACAACAAATTGGTCTTGAACCTGTTTTGTCTTTCTTGTTGGTGTGGGTGTCTTCCAGGAGTATCAGATAATAATGTTGTTGGCCGTTGTTTTCCTTTGCCTAGACAAAATTATGAAAGAAAAGTTGTCAAAAATCACATGTAAGGAGTTATAGAGTTTTCTCATTCCTTTTATGTTTTTTTTTCTTTATGCTTATGTCCAAAATTTAGAGATATGATCAAAATGTTTGATTTTAAGCAAAAAAGGTATTTTTTTTTCGAAATTCTGATTTTTAATCTGATTTGCTAAAATTGCAACGGTTCCTCACCATTTAATGTTTTTCTGGCGCGTAGGCAACCGCCACGGCTGTGTTTTTGAACAAGGTCTATAACTAATATTCACAAAAATTTATAGGAGGAAAGTTTAAACTGAAATAGATAAAAATTGCAAGTAAAAATATAAATACTTGCACATCATATATCAAAATATTTATGGCCAAAACCCTCATTTTTTGGTAAATTTTTGGCTTCCGTTTGAGAAAATCACTTTTTACTCTATTTGTGATTGATTTTGAGGATTTACATATTTTAATTTTTTTTGGCTTAATGCCTTATATTCGGTAAAAGTTGTGGGTTATAACCTTTGAAAAATCATTTTTCACTCAATTTCTTATTATGTACCCCAACATGGCCGAGTCGTTAGGTGGATCATCCTAACCACCAGATTGAAAACAATTCAGCAATTCTGTTGGAGGTGGATCCGAGATCCCACTTCGGTCCACGGAAAACAATGGACAAATATTTCTAAGTCTTGAACTCGGCAAGATTATTGGAGCATCAACTCGGATATCTTCTACCAACTCGGAAGAATTCCTTCTCGGAAGCACGTGAAGCATGAAGGAAGTCGGACGACATGTCATCAAACAAAGTAATGGAAATTTTCCTATTCCGATATGAAAAATTTCCTAAAATCTAGCTAAGATCTTCTAGGTAACAGCAAATCTAAACAAATTGTAATATTTTGTATTTACAATCTACCTTGTAACCGCCTCTATGATCTATAAATAAAGGAGCAGATCCTCTTAATGAAGGATCGACTTTTTGGCAATCAGACATTAAGCAATATAATTCAACTCGACAATTTTTGCTTTTTAGCAACCAACTTCTTCTTCATAATTTCTCAAGAGTTCTTGCCCTTTCCTCCCTCTATTAATCAGAATTAGGACTAGGACCTTTGTGCTAAATCTGATTCGAACAGTTGGTGCCGTCAGTGGGGAAGACATTGAAGGACTTATTTACACAAAAGAATGGAGTAAACGCCAACCAAGCAAGGATGGTTGAAAACGAAATCACCATCAACTCACCAAATAGGAGGGACCATAACCTCCAAGAGCATGTCGATCAAACTCTTGGATCACCTTTGAACTCTGGTCAAACTCGGGAGGATGATGGAGAGGAATCTCGAGAAGACATTGTACTCCCCGGACCACCTGAAGGCCCGCCATCGCTGGAGAACATGGTGTGCAATTTGATTTCACAATATGAATCAGCAGACCAAAGAAAGTAGCAGACCAAAGAAATGCGGAGAAATTTGATAGACTTGAGTCTCGGATAAACAGGAGTAGCCTCCCCTCCACACAAGCCAATAGACCAAATGAAGAAATATTGGCTAGTGTACAAAGGAAGTTATTCGGAAACGTGTCGAGTCCACAGCCCACGTGCATCTCGGGGTTAAGACAATCTGTGGCACAAAACGCCCTAGCATAACAAATACCGACAACATTAGACATAACAACCGTCTTTAGAATAATGTAGGACATGAGGTCACAATTCCACCAAGCTATCAGTTTGGCACCCGAGATTGGACGAATCCTGGATAAAGCCCGAAATTCACCATTCTCACTGAGACAAAAAAGGGTCTCAGTAAACCGAGGACTGTCCTTTATAAGACAAAACTACAAACCCGTTATAATTCATGAGTGCATTCAACATAATGATGAATGGGGTAACTTGCAATCACGACCAGGAAGATACTACATACTGTCAGCTCTTCGCAGAGAATTTAACCGGTGACGCATTGGTTTGGTTCACCAAATTACCCACACGGTCGATTGAAGGTCGCCGAGTTGTTCATGAAGCAATACGCTTTATTTGTCAACTAAGACACTTTCACAACGGATTTACATTCGCTAAAGCAAGGATTCGATGAATTTTTGAAATCGTATCTCGGATAATTCAAAAAAATCCCGACCAAAGCTAAGGTTAGCGACGACATGGCCATCGAAGCTCTAAGAACTAGAATTGTTACGGACAAAGCCTTGAGGAGAGATCTATTCTTAAATTGACCAGCAACGATCTTAGATGCCCTTTGCAGAGCGGCGAGGCATGAGAAATACGTCGAGGAAAAGCAAATCCTCGTGAAAACTCAAAAAGCTCAGTGTGACTTGGGAACAAAAGAGTCTAAGGAGGAGTATCACAAGCCGAGACAACATAACTATAGAGGAAAAGCAATCTCGGCAACAACTTTTCAAGTCGGAGAAACTAATGGTCCGGTTCGTAAGAATCCATTTAACAACACTTACAACTGGAATAAGTATTGTGCATTCCACAATTGAACGGGTCATTCAACGTCAAAATGTAAATAGCTTCAAGAGCTACTTGCCGAAAAATTCAACAAAGGCGAGTTTAATGTCTTAGAAGAAGAGACTCAAAATTTCAAAGTGGAGACTACCGAGTTGGGGTCTCCGAGAGTTCATGTCCATGTAATCATGGGAGGATTACAATTCTATGATGACACTATAAGGTTGATAAAGAAGTACGAGTGGAAGGTTGTAGCGTTGGTTAACCTCGAACAAATCGCTCAAAATTTAGGAACAGTGGACTCAGAGATAACGTTCACAGCCAAAGATGTCGAAGGAGTAAGCTTTCCACATAACAATCCGCTAGTCGTAAATCTTTGAGTTGGCAACTGCGATGTATCTCAGATACTTATCAACACTGGAAGTTCAGTAGATCTAATATTCAAGGAAACACTGGACAAAATGGCATTACCAGACATTCGACTTAAACTTATGGACACAACACTGATTGCGTTTGATGGAAGTACAATCAACGTAATAGGATCAGTCAAACTAGTAATCCGAGTTGCCGGAATCACAAGGTAGGTCAAGCTCTTGATCGTGGATAAGCCACCAATTTATAACACGATTTTGGGAACACCGTGGATTCACGCTATGAAAGCGATTCCGTCAAGCTCTTACTAATGCGTAAAAATTCCAACAAACAAAGGAGTTTATACGCTTCGAGGAGACCAGAAGATGTCTTCGGACTTGCAGAACAAGTCATGTATGATCATAGCAATGGTCAGAACCTCCGGCTCCCGAAAAGCCAGATCAATAGACTTGACAGATTCGGCAAAGTGTGTCAGCATTGGAGTCGACTTGAGCAAGCCGATTTGAGAAAAATTGATTCGACTTCTGGAACAAAACGTGATGAAATTCTCATGGAAAGCCAAGGAAATGCCTGGAATCAACCCAAAAATTGCAAGTCATAGATTGAATGTTGATCTGACATACAAACCAATCAAGTAGAAATGACTGGCTAATCTGGTTTGGTACCAAAGAAAAACAGAAAGTGGCGAGTTCGCATAGATTTCACCGACCTGAACCAAGCTTGCCCAAAAGATCGCTTCCCTTTGCCTAACATCGACCAAATTATCAAATCAGGATACAATCAAATCAAGATGCATCTCGGCGACATGGAGAAAACTTCATTTATAACAGAACGGGGAACATACTGCTACAAAGTCATGCCATTCGGGTTGAAGAATGCAGGAGCAACTTACCAACGTTTGGTGAACAAGATGTTTGCTGATCAACTCGGACAAACAATGGAAGTTTATATAGACGATATGTTGGTCAAGTCACAAAAAGTCGAAGAACACGTAGATCACTTAACACGTTGTTTCAAAGTTGTTACCATTGACACACATAGATACCATCTCTGCTTCAGAAGCTTATCATTAGTAATACCTTCAAGATAAATATGATCTTACTGAACCACAATAACATCAACGCTCAACAGTTATAACAACGAAACCACAACATCTTCCAATACTTCCATAAGGAAAGAAGGTAACTAGGTGATATCAAACTACACCCAAGTACAAGTCCTTCTGTATGATGAAGATTAATAACCTTAGTGAAAACATCAGATTTCGAATAAATGAACAAAAATCTAGAAAATCAAATATAGAAGCTAATGGCCAACAAGCATAGACAAAGAGATGTGTTGAATTTGGTAAAACAAGAACATCCATATTCTCATAACTCAACAACAAAACTAATCACACATTGAGATATCCATCTACACTTAGGCTTACTTGTGTCAAAACGAAAGCTTTCAATACCTTTTTGTTTGTTCGATGAATCAAGAGAGGTAATCAAGTAAAACAAACCTATTGTGTAATCCAGAGGTAGAGAAGAAGGTGATAAGTCAAATGTGGTGAGAAATCTCCTCAAGTGATGATGATGAGCTCTATCTAAATGTTTGAAAGCTAGAGATTGATGAGATCTTGTTCAGTGACTGGAATTCATACCTATAATGAATTGGATTATGATTTATCCAGTCCAGAAATCTATTTCACTAAGCAAATTCAGGATCCTCACAAAATCAGAAGTAGAGAGAGTAGGATAGTGAGAGAGAGAGATGATTCACAACGAACTTAAGAGTTCGACTATAAAAGGAAACAAGATCAGAGAAGAGAACTTACCTATGTAAACAGTGCACTAGGTATACCCAGACATGGAAGCTAATCGTTGATGAACACCCTGAAGCAAGAGGAAGAAGATGAATGTCTGATTTCCGAACGGAATAGTGATTTAGGGTTCAAAAATTCATATTTAGGATCGAAAAGTATCAAAAAGAGAATACAGAATCGAATTGACTAGAGATTTTATGAAGAATTTGTGTGGGAGAGAAAGAAATTCTGAAAATTGAACAGAGAGTAGTGAAAGGGAATAACAGTTTTTTTAGGTCTTTTACGGATTTGGGAAATTTTGTTGGAGCCAAAATTTTATAAGTGTCCCTCTTATGTGTTTTTACCGCCTAACACTTTTGATAATGTTTGTCTATATGAATCTGGTATTAAAAACATATATCGTATTAATTTTTTAAAAAACACACAAAAATTTATTAGTACAAGTATAAGATAGCGTTTACAAAAACAAAAACGCTACATAAACTCTGCGATACTACAACCATAGCATAATTACCAAAACCGCTATATTATTGTGCTATAAATACCTAATATTCTTGTAGTGAAACCTACAACAAAGAATCATTAAATCTACAGCTAATAAAAAAAAACCTATATAACAGGAGAACTACGTCGAAAAATAAGAGAAATCAATCCTACAAAACCTACAATGACTAATAAATAAACCTACAAAAGAGAGCATAGAAAAACCTATAACAAAGTATTATTAAATCTACAACAAACAAAAACAAAACTTACATAACAGGAGAACTAATTCGAGAAATAAGAGAAATCAATCCTTCAAAACCTACGATGAATGATAAATAAACTTACAAAAGAGACAATAGAAAAACCTACAACATAGTATCATTAAACCTACAACAAACAAAAACAAAACCTATATAACGGAAACCTCAACTGACAACCAAGACGAACACAAACCTACAATACGAATATGTTCAGAGATCCGTCTAAGAAATGTCAAATAAAGTTAAACTTATAAACCTACAAAACTAGGAGAATTTAACGAAAAACCTACATCAAAAAAAGTAAACCCATGATAACTTAATCCATAATTTAACTTGTAAACCTACATAACATAAGACACTTAAACCTACAACAAAGGAAAATGAAAACCTACATCACATGACAAGGAAACCTACAACGTTACCAAAGTTTTTTGTAACGTTTATGTCTAATGACGTGGAAGTTCTTATTAATGGCAGTTTCGTAATTTTATTTCTTTTCAAAAGAACAAGGGGTAAGACAATATTAAAATCATGAAAAGATTAGAATTGTAATAAAAATCTTTTTGCACTATTGTAGTCAATTAGAGGTCACAAAAGAATTGTTTAGTAATTCACCCTATGTAATGTGTGTATATATATATATATATATATATATATTTTTTTTTTTTTTCTCAACTGAACAATTCATTACTGCCTCACCAAGACGATGATAAGTCTACAAGGCTCAAACCATTAGCAATCTCCCTTACATTACGGGTGAGGTATCTACTTAATGGTTCAAGATACTAGGAATTATATGAAGAGAAAATGATCTAAAAAGAAATCTTAATCTTGTAAAGTCCTCCTGATAAGATCTGAAAGCCGGCTAGTTAATAGGACTGGAAAAAATCTTCAAAACATCTGCGCGATCTGTCGCCATCTCAACTTATGTCTGGTGAACAAAAAAAGACACTCCTTATCCCACAACACTGCCTCTATCTCAGAGTGTAAGGTTGAGAGACTCTGTTGAACACCGCATGATGCCATACAAAATCCCTCATGAGAGTCGGGAAACGAAACCTACCCCAAACTAGAGTGAAAATCTGAAGCCTTCCAAGAACCGTCAACAAAACATCGATACCCTATGAATCATGGATTAGTTATAGTTGGGCGTGCCATAGATGACCATACGGAAGACGAGCTGAGTGACCTGGGTTGATGCGGTGCGGCTTTTTCTTTCCTTGCATTGAACCAGTTTGGTGCATCATCTTCCACCTCTCGACAAATATGCCTCAGATCGATATTTTGGTTGGAAAAACAGTTTTCATTGCGAGCTTTCCATATATGCTACATGATCCATGGAAAGTTCTTAATTATATCATTATCAGAGATGCGCCAGAAAAAATGGTCTAATAATTACCCTAAAACTAATCCCTGAACATTCCCTAATTAATTGATAACTTGCTAGGCGTTACTTGAACAACGCTTAGCGCCTAGCAAAATTTTGAGCAGAGGTTTAGACTAAATATTTTGTTTTATTTTTTCTTTTTATTAAATTAAAAAAATTCTTATTTAAATTAATAGCTAATTTTGAAAGATATATTTTTTATTTATTTGGTGAACCTATTTAATGGCTGATTATGTAAAGTAAATTTTATCATAAATATTAGAGATAATTATTAGAATAATACTAGAATATTACATAATTACTAAAATAATGTTCTATATTATGAAGATTAAAATTTGTGGGTAAAATGATATAAAAACCCAATATTTAATTTTAGTATTATTTGAAAAATAATTAATTACTTCTTAACCTAAGGTAACAAAAGAAAGTTAAAAAAAATAAACAACAGATAAGAAAAAGACATTCTTACTGCTTATTAAAAAAACACATTCTTCAAAATATAGGATTGGACAAAAATCATAACTACTCTTAATAAAAGAACACAAAATCACTCTACTCTTATATAATCATAACTACTCCTCATACTCCTCATACTTTTGTTTAATGAAATTGGACCCACAATAGAACTTCTTTGTCAACGAGAGGTTTGAATTAGTTTTAAAGTTTTGGTTTATTTGAAATCTATTGAGATTGGTTAAGAGAAAATCAAACCAACGATTGGTTTATATTAAATGAAAGAATCCACCCTCGTACCAACCTCGTACGGAAACAATAAATAAAAGCTTGCTTTCTTCTTCTTCACGAAAGCAAACGAAAGCATATTTTTTCTTCTTCTTTAGAACCAAACGCAACGAATTTATTTTGAGGAGAAGTACAGATAAGTGGCATTTGATTCCGGTGGAGATTTCCGGCGAGGCCTTGGTGGTGTGCTCGATTTGCTCCAAGCTAAGCTTCAACTCCATTGTTTTGACATTTCTTGAGTTTTAAAGTTATTGACCCGAAGAGAAAGTGAAAGAGGTGAGACTGATTTGGTGTGATGTGTGAGAGTTTGCATCAAATTTGTATTTTATTGCTTGGTTTAGAAGACAATAGTGGTAGTTATTATATTGTTAGTGGCTAGGGTTTAGGTGGTGTTTACGTAACATGCTTTGTTGTTACTGCCTAGGATTTTCATTTTTGTTTTGGGTTTTTTAATCCGACGGTGAGGCGATGAGTGAGGTGTAGAGATTGTTAAAATAATGGTTTTCTTGGTGGTGTAGAGGTTGTTTAAATTTAGAATTTTGTACTGCGGTATAACTAGTTAAACTAATTTTTATTATTGTAGATTTAATGATTACAACGAGCGTTCATTTCGACTGTGGTGGTTGTTACATTGAAATTGAAGAAGGGTTCAGGTGGAATGCAAAGGATGCTATTAACTATGGTGTAACGTTTAAAACATCGAGTATTGAGGATATTACTTATTTGGTTTTAGAAGGAAGGACTCGGAAGAAGCTTGGTATGGATATAGACACGAAGATCAAATTAAGTTACATTTCGTTGGCAGTTGGTGCAATAAAGCAATTGTATATCTATGATGATGAGGATGTTGAGACTTTTTTATGTAGCATGGATGTGGGTCACTTAAAGAATGTTTTGCATGTGGAAGTAGATAAGAGTGTCGATGAGGAGGATATAAGAGTAGGGCCGGGTAGTTTGGTAGGAAATAACTATAGCGAGCAATGGGATTGTTATTCACAAGGAAGAAAGGGATCATCGGAGTGATGATGTTGAAGAGTGTATGAATATTGCTAGGAGATGACATCGCATGAGCGTGTGGAAGGTGATGGTTATATTTTTAATGATGGTGATGGTTGTAATCCTTGTGATAGACAAGAGGAAGATACTCAATTTGTAGAGGAGTGGGAAGATGGCATGGGTCTTGAACTACACCAAGAATTCCTGTGTAAAGATCAAGTTAAAGAAGTAGTGCTAAGAGCTTCACTTAACAAATGTTTTGAGTATGATGTTGTGAACTCAGATTCTTGGAGGTACGTTGTAAGATATCGTCAACAAGGCTATAAGTGGTACTTACGAGTGGCACGACCAGAAAAAAGTAAAGGTAGTTGGTTGGTAAAAGTATATTGGAAAATCCATTCTTGCTCTAGCGTATCAGCGAGTACTTCATATGTTAGAAGGAGATGAGTTTTGGGTGTAGTTTCATCTTTAGGAAGACAAGATTACCCATGTCAATTGGACACACCTACTCCTAAGTCTCTTATTAATTTGGTGCAAGTAAGGTTGGGACTGAAGGTGTCATACATCACGGCTTTGAGAGGGAAAAATAAAGCCGCTGATGCTGTGCGTGGCTGTCCGAAAGATAGTTATAAGATGTTGTCTTCGTATTTGTATATGTTGAAGAAAGCAAATATTAACACTGTAACACGCTTGGTTTTGGATAACGAGAATCAGTTCAAGTATTTATTCATTGCATTGGGAGCTTGTCTTAAGGGGTTTACTAACATGAGGAAAGTGATTAGTGTGGATGCAACTTTCCTAAAAACAGTATATAAGGGTTCTCTTATTATTGCCACTGCTTAGGATCCAAATCTGCATCATTACCCGATCGTCTTTGGTGTTGTAGATGGTGAGAATGATTTTAGTTGGAATTGGTTTTTCACCACTCTTAAAACTATCATAGAGGATGATTCGGAATTGGTTTTTCTTAGTGACAGAATTCCTAGCCTCATCAAGGAAGTTAAGGAGGTTTATCCGAGTGCATGTCATGGATATTGTATCTATCATTTATCCCAAAACGTGAGACAATATGATCCGAATGTACACAAAGCTTATGTTGCGGCGAAATTTAGGGAGTTGGCTCAGATTTATACTAAGGAGGAGTTTTTGCCACAGTATGCAGAATTTAGAGATAGATATCCTAAAGTTGCAGCATATTTGGATGAAAGTGTTGACTTGGAAAAGTGGGCTCATTGTTACTTTCCCAGAACAAGCAACAACGAATAGTGCAGAATCATTGAATAATGATTTCAAAGAGTCAAGGAAATATTCGTTACTACTCTTGCTTGATATTGTCATTGCCAAAATGGGGGAGTGGTTTAACACACACCGCAACTACATTGGAACATTGAACTCACGAAAGTTAGTTCCTTATGTGGAGAATATAATACATGGTAGATACGTTCAGGCGAAACGCTTAACCGTTAGTGAGCTTAATTTGTACATGCGTCAGTACAATGTCCTTGGAGCTGATGGTAAGGGTTACCTAGTGAATTTGAGGGACAATACATGTGATTGCAAGCGTTTTGATCTTGACAAGTACCCTTGTATCCATGCCATTGCCGCCTATTTGATGTATAATTGTAGTCCGTACAAGCCAGAAGACCCACATATACATGAGTTATGCTCAAAGTACTATCAACTTGATCAATTAACTTTGGCGTATAGTCGGACGATATTTCCGGTCCCACATATGTCTCGATGGTTAGAGATTCCAGATGAAGTTTTAGCAAACTGTGTCTTACTGCCACCAATCAAGAAAAAGAAAGGATGTCCTCAAGAAAACCGATATCCATCGGTTGGTGAGCGACATAGAACGAGTAACAAGTAAGTGCCCGATCTAAATTTCGAGGAGTGTTTTAATAGTAGCAACATGGGACCATAGGCATGACGATTTATTACATTAGCGTTGATGTTTCACTCAGGTTTGATTTCTTACGCTTTGGTGTTGATCTTGTTAATTATAGTACGTAAGACTCTTGATTTTTTGTGACTTTGTTTTCAATCAGGTCTTATATTTTGCATAGAGTTGTGATGTGTCAGGTCTCATATGTTGCATGGAGTTGTGTCGGCGACGTTGTATTTACGTTGGTGTCGTATACTTATGGATTGTGGATTGTGGATTGTATGGATTGTGTTGTATTGATTTTGTTGATTTTGATTTCTATTTGGGCCATGTTTATTGAACAATTGCGTGAGTTGATTATGTGGTATTTGTTTTACATCTCAAAAATTAATTGGGCTGATTGTGTTGGCCCATTTTACTTGACTTATGAAACATGAAAGGAGTATCTAATTATAATCATCTCTTCTCCTCTATTTTTTTTTAACCGAACTCAGCATGAAAGGGGCCCATTTTATGTTGTGTCCGTGAAAGTAAATCTGTGTCATGACACAAGATAAAGGTGTCAGTAACTTTGTCTGTTTTGTAACATAATATCTCACAATTAACATGTGACCATATGAGCAAAATCGAATATCATTTTGTATAAAATGGATCGTTGATGACTAAACCACTTAAAACAGAACGGTTTAATTATTTCTATTCATTAAAATTGTTAGGTCTTAATGAAATTTTCATTCATGTTATCACTTTATAACCACAAATGACGTTTTCATTATTAATAAATCAAACAAATTTTGATAATACCATACATATTTACTTACAATTTATTCTTTGATTATTTTCATTGGTTTTGTTGGTTTAGGTAAAATTTTGTCGCTAGTAATTGGTTATGAGATATAATTGATTGGTATCTGATTACTTAATGCATTACCATCATATTTCTTGTAATTTGGTTCATGTAAGTGATAACTATTGAAGTCGGTTCACTTAAAATTATGATANTGATAACTATTGAAGTCGGTTCACTTAAAATTATGATAATTAGTGTGTATGATCTTATATTGGCCTTGATCACACAAATTTTAACTAGATTTACGTCGTTATATGATAATCTAATCATTACTACAACAATTTTAAGTCATATAATGTTTTAAAAAATCTTTGTGAGCTATGAGAGGATGAGATCTTGAGAGTATGTCTACATTTTGTGACTACTTACTATAATATGAAAACAAATATTGGTGAAATTTAGTACATAAGTGAATATTATAAAATTAGGGTTTGTAAACACATTACAAGTACTAATTATACCACAATTTGATTGGTTCAACTAATTACGATTATTTTATGATAGGGTTAACTAAAAATTTGCCTAAAATAGCAAGTATAACTATGTGTAATTATTCCTAACTACTTAATTAGTATAACTCAGTATCAAAATTCAAAAAATTTCGATGAACTTCACCAAAAATTTTGAAATTTCCCTCCTCCGAAAATTTTAATTGTTCCACTCATTTGAATTTAGCGAAAGAAGCTTTAGATGGTAGATTTAGTACATGACTCATTCCAATTTTGAAATATTTTGAAATATTTTAAACGTTTCCCTCCAAACTTGAAATTTTTTGAATCTCCAACCCAAATTTTTTGAATCTCTTTAAATCTACCACAAATCTTCAACCAAAACTTTCAGTTCACTCTCAAATCCACCATCGAAATCCTTTATCTACTCTCACAACTTCATCTAAAATCCAAGCATGAGTTCACACAAGTTACTCTTGAGAAGCTGAAAAATATCATTGCAAGGTTCTTGAAATAGTTGAGAACTCTAGTTACTCTTGACTCTCTCAATTTGTTGTTGTAATGGACTTATGTATTTCCTTAAGATGTTCGATTTCAGTTTCCTAATGTTGTTGTTGTTGGGTTGTTGTTGTAGTGGATTAATGAATGTTGTTGTTGTAATGGAAAAATGTCATTGTAGTTTTCGATTGAATTTTTTGATGACTATGTTGCTTTCTTATTACAAACATTCTTCTTCATCACAAATAAGTACACCACAAACTCTTTTGATCTTTTACATAAGGTGAGAAAGTTGGAAACACTAATTCTCTAATACACACATTCTATTCGATCAAACTAAGCACCATGAAAGATAGTGATTCTAGACAAGAACATATAGAAGGAAAAAAAATACCCAAACAACTACAACAATGTTCTTTAGACTCTTGATCTCCATGTTGCAATCAGTTTATTTCTTCTTAAGATCTTCTACAGATGCACGATAGTCATCTCCAACTCTCTCAACCTCATCGATGCAAGCATTCATGCTATTTTGTAGTTCCATTGCATCAGCTTCAATGTTTCCAACTTTCTCAATAACATCCATAACCTCTTCCAGTATAGAACGATCCGCCCACTTGAAGCAATGGCTCCATCGATTCTGTTTTCACATTGCCATCAGATTACAACAAAAACACTAAAGAACTTAACAACAGTGAGAAAACTTACTCCTTCAGAACCTTGTGGACAACTGTAGAACATTCTTCCCGAATTTTTAGCTGTTGAAGACGTCATCAGAATTACCAACTCCCCACATCGACATCTTGTTGGAATTCCTCGAACATTTTCTCCTTCCATTGCACCCGCAATTCCGTCGCCATTGAAGAACCCTAATTTTGTTTTTTCGTTTGTTTTCTCCCAAACCAGAACGACACCGTCCTCATAAACCGAATTAAACTCTTGTGGGTGTTAAATATCTAACGCTTCACCGTTTTATGTGTCAAGTTTTCAATGTTTCACTGTTTTTCCGTTAAATATCTAACGCTTTGTCGTTTTATGTATGAAATATTTAATGCCTTGCAGTTTTTGTGTTAAATACTAAACACTTCGCCATTTTGTGTGTCCACTACTTAACATTTTGCCGTTTTGGTATCACATACCCAAAATCAAATTTAATCCAATTTAATTAAATTACTTAACCAAAATCCAATTTAATCGAATTACTTAACCAAAATCCAATTTAATTGAATTACTTAACCAAAATCCAGTTTAATCGAATTACTTAACCAAAATTCAATTTAATCGAATTACTTAACCAAAATCAAATTTCAGGTTACAAAACCAAAATCGAATTAAAGATTACTTAACCGTTAGTACCATATTAATTACTCTAACACAAGAATATGTTAAAGGCGTCAATATGAATAAGTCTAAAACGTACTACTTATCCGTTTGGGAAAACTACAAAATGACCGGTTCTACATTGGCTTCTACAAAATGACTGGTTCTACAAAATGACCCATTACTCTAATAGCCTTGTCTCTTCTTCGACAGTCTTGTAAGCCTTGGTTCAAAACCTGCAAGTGGTGGCTCAATATAAGAGTAGCTTTTCTTCCTCTTTGTTTCCTTAGGAGCTTGACTTGTCCCTTCTCCAAATACTACCAGCCTGTTTTCGACTCCTTCTTTAGCTTCACTTCCGGTACCAGCACCATCACAACGCTCCGGAACCTCTTTTCCCTTTCCCTTTACAGGCTCCTCCACGTCTGTTAATCTACCATTCATCATATCAAGCCTTTCTTGAATTTGCTTGAACTCTTTCAGCATCATCTCCTTAAGGTCTTGAAAGCCACCTGTTATCTGCTCTCTCGCTTTCTGACCTCGAGAAGTTAAAACACCTTTCCACTGCCGGGCCGCGATGTCATCATCATGCGTCTGTTTGAAGTACACTCTCTTCTCGAAATGGACCAGTCGCCTAATCCATCTATCAACCATAGTGCCAGCCGCATCATCTTCTTCTGCAATCTCAGTAATCAATTCCTCTTCTTCTCGGGTTGCTTTCAAGATGCTTTGAATGCTCTATTAAATAACACAAAAGTTCAACGACAAGTTCAACCATAAAATATACATAAATTACAGCAGCCACTTATACTAACCTTAACTTCAGAAATATTAAGTGAATTTTTTCTTTATTTTATTTGGAATCCTCTCCACCCGCATCTCCTAAACTTAGACTTGCACATTCTTGGGCACTTACCTCGGGCATCTTTCACTATATCTCGGTACTCCATGAGTTTTGGTATTGCTTCAAACGCAAGTAGCTTAACCAAAACATGAAAATATAAGATCACGTTAATATTAACCAAAAACCATAAAGAAACTTGAAGCACACAAGTAAAAATAATTTATAATCCATCTTATAAGTGGGTCAACAGCGGTCGCTTGAACTCCTCTCTTTGCATTGCCCTTGAGAATGGAAGAGAGGAAATAAAGAACCGCCATCTTCAGCATGTCCCTTGAGTACGTCCTCATACACAGAAACTTCTTCTCAATGGCTTCTTGTGTCACTTTAGCTTTCTTGAAGTGTTTTTCCACGAACTTGAAGTCCCCAATCTCTTTATAGTTTTTGGGGAACTCGTGACAATGGAGACCAGACAGCAGAGCATGCTCTCTCAAAGAATACCGCATCGGCACACCGTTAACAACGAACCATGCTTCTTTCTCCTTATTGGTTTTTACCAGACGTAATAGAAGCATCCACATTCCCATCGAACGGTGGTTTGCCTCCCTAGGCATATGAAAAAAATGCAAAAACTGAGGATGCTCATAGAACCACTCCCTCTCATGGTTGTCAAGCATCTTCTCAATGTTTCCAACCGTCTTTGAAATGTAACACCTTGTTGCGATTTTAATCATCTTTGTGTACTCCGTCTTTGGAAGATACATTTCGATCAGTGGTATCACTTCCATTTCACCATCTTCCGAATCCTACATTCAACAACGACCTTTAATACCAATTCCCAAAACTGAGACAATAAAAACTTAGACAACTCACAATCAATCAAAATTCTGTAAATTTGATACTACTTACTAATTGAACTAATACAATATGAACAAAACTAAGATAGTCAACAGAGACAATATGAGCTAACCACAAACAATCAGGACCAAATTAATCAAAATGCTAAGCCCTCAGTAAAATACTCTACTTACAACTCCAATCTCATCAACTGATATTTCACCAAAATATTCAAACTAAATGAGCATATTTCCCTAAAAGATTCAACCATCCCAACCATATCGAGTAAAATATATAACTTTCGTATCCAATCAATTTGTTAACTACCGTAACAGATTCCCAAATAGAACCAAATTGAAATACAAAAGGATTCAAGTGTTACCGTTTCTGGTTCTTCTTCTTGTCGAGTGGTCCCATGGGTTTCTTCTTCGCGAGTTGGATCAAGCGTTGGACGCAATTCTTCTTCTTCCATTTCTTCCTCTTCCTCCTCTCTTGCTTGCGTTTCTTCTTCTCCTTCTTCTCCCATTTCTTCCTCTTCCTCCTCTGTCGCTTGCGTTTCTTCTTCTTCCATTTCTTCCGCTTCCTCCTCTGTCGCTTGCGTTTCTACCTCTTCTTCTACCTCTTTTTCTACTTCTTCGTCAACTTTTCCTAGGCAAACTGGCTTTGTTTGAACAATTATCATAGGACCATTTCCCTTCTTTCTTGCTGCGTTCTTCGTTCTAGGCATTCCGTTGAGATTCTCCGATTCTGATTGAGAAGCCGGTGGTTGCGAGAGATGGATTCGAGGGGATTCGAGAGAGAAGTGGAATCAGAATCGTCAAAGCGGAGTCAAAGTGGAGTCAAAGTGGTTGAGTTTGAGTTAGGGTTAATTTAAATTTTTGATCCAACCAGTTATGTTACAAAAACTTGGTTGGCTCACGTAAATAACAATACAACACTGTACATATAAGTAATTAACCACGACCCAATTTATTTACTGAATTTTTTTAATTCAGTCTAAAATTGGAGGAGTAGTTATGCTCAAAATCTTGCAACAGGGAGCCCTTAAGCAATTGATCCTATAGGGTTTTCAAAAGTGAAATTCACTCTCACGAAGGTTGGATTTCGCCTCCGACGGTTCCATCAACCTTGGTTTCTCTGGCGGTTCTCTCCACCACAACAGCTTTTGGTTCGCGGCTGCTTCTCCGGCGAAGGTATACTTCTCCTCTTTGTTTTTTTTTCTTCATGATTTCGCTTAACTTAGATGAGTTCGAGATTTTGGTTTTGGTGTATGATACTAGGATTTCTAGATGTTATTTAGTTGATTTCTTTGAGATTTAATTGATTTCATGATTAGAGAAGAAGATGTATTCGATTTTGCTTTCAAATCTGCAGATTTTTAAAATTTCTTGTACATTCATTCAAATTTTAGATTGATGTCATGATTTTGGTGTAGATCTATACAAGTTCTTATAGCTTAATTTGATTTTAGCTTCAAATTTATTCAATTTCTAGTATCTTAAAAATATATGGGTTCAAGTAATCTTTATGATTCATTCGAAGTTAAATTTCTAACTTTTAACTAATTCCCTAGAAAAAGTTTGTCAAAATAAGAACTAAAATCATGTCTTACAACTTCAGTTGTTTCTGATGAATATTTTTCAATGATATTCGTCAACCTTATCTACCTGCAACATTGCTAGACTAGTTGACTAGGAGATTTATGAGCTTGGGTCTCCGGTAATTGTACTTTCGTTGGATGCTCTGGATCCATGCGTTGTGATTTCAGGGTTTGGTTTAACATATACAAGTCAGTTTATCTCATGATCAAGGCTTATGGTCATATTAGAGAGACTGCTGATTACATTTATCACAACTTGTTTCTCTTGTCGTTCATGTCAGTTTTTTCAAGCCTAATATTAAGTTCTTGATCAAATATTTGACTACTCCTTTAAATCTGTTATACAGTCATTCTTGCTTGCCTTGGTGGGTGTATGAACATAGCAATGGAGCAGACGGAGGAGTATGTAAATGGGCAGCTTAAGAACAAATACAGTGACACCTTTATCCATGGAAACAATGGTAAGTATAGTCTCTTATTCTCTTACATACATCTTTCTCTTAATTGTATATCCTTCTTTTGGAAAGTAAACAAATTCGTGTGTCTTTATTTGACGCAGTTCTTTACATTAGTACAGTAAAGAGAACTATAGCGGACGGAGCCTAAGCCCATCCAAATGCATCATCATCAACATGAATGGTTATGTTGACTGTTATCTTTTTAGATCTCAAACTACAAGAGCTTCATTTAGTTGACATGTACCAAGAATGTGTTGGAAGAGAAAGCTTTAGGATGAATATGAAGAAAGTGTTTTAAGTGTTTAGGAGAG
>OVAX01002993.1:0-23787 GCA_900406405.1 Lepidium africanum
ACTCATAATTGTACTTTGTTATAATTAAATACAAATATAAAATTTAATATATTATGTATAAATTTGTGTATTTTGATGTGCATTAACTCTAACTCATGTAGGTTATAGTGTATTTGTTTAGTTTGTGTAGGTAGATATATAATTTTGTATAGTCCATGTAGCTAGCAAATATTTTTCCTAAATATAACGATACAAATTGAAGATAATCATAAAAATATTATTAACAATGTTTTTTTATAACAAATAATAATAAAAAAAAATGTTGCTTCTGACACACACATACTACTTTATAGGGTTATTGTAACCATTTTTTATAAACATTACCCTCAAAGTTTTCCGCTGTCATGTTCCCAATTTCTAAATTATCTGTTGCTATATGATCAAATTTCCCTATATTCTTTAGCTTGCTTGATACTATTCTTTATAGACTTTTCACTCCAGAATAACTTATTTATCAATGAAATATAACTTTGGTTGCCAAAAAAATTAATTTGGAAAGTTACAAGTACAAAAAAATCAATATAGTGTTATGTAAAATAGTTGAAGTGGACACAAGACCATAAGTATGTCTCGTATTTCCAAAAAGATTATTTATGTATATGGTATTTTGTGGATTTGATTCCTCCTACTCTTTATTAAATTCAGATTGAATTCAAATTTTGGGTAATATACCCAGGAGTTCAGGACTAAGCCTTATTACAGTAAAAAGAAAAACAAAATTGAAATCTTCTTTCATATCCAAATATTCTAACAACAAGAAGTATA
The DNA here is from genome assembly GCA_900406405.1 of Lepidium africanum. Lineage (NCBI taxonomy): Eukaryota > Viridiplantae > Streptophyta > Magnoliopsida > Brassicales > Brassicaceae > Lepidium > Lepidium africanum. Next base: position 766 of record OVAX01002993.1, read on the forward strand.
ATGCCAATGTCAAAGTCGAAAGACAAAGATAAATAAATAAAAGATGAATAATATATTTTAAGTCCACAAAAATAATTGATATAAAAACCTTGCTTGCTCTTCCAGAGAAAAGGGAAAAAAAAACAAAAAACAAAAAAAAATTCGTTTCCTGATATTTTCTGCTTCGCTTTGCTTTTTCTTTAACACATTATTCGTTTTTTCCTTTTTCGCTCTCTGCAAATCTCCTTGGTCTCGTCGCTTGTTTCTTCCGATCTTCATTTCAAAACAAAGCTATACCTGGGTTTCATTCAAATCTGTCTTTCGTATAGGTAAGTACGAAAATTTGACAAATTCCTGTCACTTTTATTCCGAATTTCGTCACTTCACAGTTCGTGTACACTTGGGTAATTTCTTCAGCCCATTTGAATGAAATTTCTTACTACTATTGAGTTTATTCAGTATCTTGTTCCTTGTATTCGGTTGATTAAAAAACCGATTAAATCCCAGTTTTTCTTCAATGGAATCTGAGTTTTAATGGAAGAACGAATCTCTTCACTTGTGGAACACTTAATTATTGTTTAATTTAGTTTAAATCAATAATCGTTCGTTTATGAAGTTATTGGGAATAGGGTTTACTTAAAGACTCCTAATTTCTCTTGCAAAATTTTTATTCTAGTTTATAAGTTTATAGTATGAATCTGATTTTTTTTTGGGTTTAAGTTGTTAGGCACAGTTGCAGATGTTTTCCACTTAAGTTTTGATTCTACAATCAGAATTTTAAGAGCCATGGAAGACGAGAATGTTACTAGTTCCCCTTCAACATCAGTACAAAGGCTTAGGCATAGAAAACGTTCTAGTGAGGTTTGTATTTCTCTTATTTGCTTTACTGAATTTTTTAACAAATGGAGTGAAGTAAGTGTACTAAGTTTCATGTTTTGGTTAGGTTGTTCTGGATGGAGATAAAGCCAATGCAAGCCCTTTGCTTGTTAATGATCGAAATAAGTACAAATCTTTCATGATCCGGACTTATTCTACATTATGGATGATTGGTGGTTTTGTTTTGGTTGTCTACATGGGTCATCTCTATATCACAGCTATGGTTGTTGTTATCCAAATATTTATGGCTAAAGAGTTGTTTAATCTGCTGAGGAAAGCACCTGAGGATAAATGTCTGCCTGGTATCAAACAGCTAAATTGGTAAAGTTAGCAGCTTTGTATGTGATTGTAGTTAAATAGCTATTGGCTAAGGTGAGACATCAAATGTTCTTATGTTGTTTTGGTGTTCGGTTTTCTTGGCAGGCACTTCTTTTTCACTGCTATGCTTTTCGTGTATGGTCGGATTCTTAGTCAACGGTTAGCCAATACCGTTACTGCAGACCAGTTTTTATATCGGCTAGTCAGCGGCTTGATCAAATACCATATGGCTATCTGTTACTTCTTGTATATTATAGGTCAGTCTTGCTTTACCATTTTGTCTTTTGTTTTGGAATCTGTTATTTTCATCATTGATGAAAATGTGTCTTGATGCTTTGCTTATTTGATTCAGGTTTCATGTGGTTCATTCTGACATTAAAAAAGAAGATGTACAAGTACCAGTTTGGCCAGTATGCATGGACTCACATGATTTTGATAGTCGTGTTTACTCAATCCTCGTTCACTGTTGCCAACATTTTTGAAGGGATCTTCTGGTACTTAATTTTGATATACTCAACTTATGAAGTTTTTGCTAATCTGTCTATCCGTAGTAATCTATCCTATCCTCTTATATTATTTACTAAAATGGGATGAGACTGTACTTAACAAACATCCCTATCATCTTGCTTCCTACACTTTCACATGTTGGCCCTGATCTGTTGTTTTACTTTTTCTTTGGTGGAACATAACTGTTTACTTTTAATGGTTTTGGATGCAGGTTTCTTCTTCCAGCGTCTTTAATTATAATCAACGACATCTTTGCTTACATTTTTGGTTTCTTCTTTGGAAGAACGCCCTTAATAAAGCTATCTCCAAAGAAAACGTGGGAGGGATTCATCGGAGCCTCTGTGACAACTATTATCTCTGCATTTGTTGTGAGTATTTGTTACCTCTGCCAGAACATGGCACATTAAAATGCCTACATCATTTCATTATATCTTTAACTGATATGTTCTGTATGCCCAATGTTTCAGCTCGCGAACATTTTGGGTCGCTTCCCATGGTTGACATGCCCACGGCAGGTTAGTCATTGAGCAAAACGAACGACACATTGTAAACACGATCTTTGAGAAATATCATAGTAAATCTGTGTATTGTTCCACAGGATTTATCCACTGGCTGGCTACATTGTGACGCTGATCCATTGTTCAAACCGGAACCGTTCACTTTACCTGCATGGATTCCAGGATGGGTAAGCTTTGATATTATGCTACATTGCTTAGGAAATCTTATCTGTGACTATACTCAAATTCACTGAGGTGATACTTTCGCATATGTCAAGTGTATATTTCTAGTCATGTATAACTGAATGTAGGCGAAGTCAGTTTATAACTGATTTTTCATAGCTTGCTCATAATAGATTAAGATTCTGGCCATATTATTGGAAGTTAGCCAGTGATAGCTAATTAAACAACAATATTAGTATTAAACTGTGCAGCAAGTTTTTCCATTATAAGATCATTTTGAATATGCTTTCTCAACTTCTTACTACACGTTTGCAGTTTCCTTGGAAGGAAATGACGGTCCTCCCTGTCCAGTGGCATGCTTTATGCCTCGGTTTGTTCGCTTCAATCATAGCACCTTTTGGAGGGTTTTTCGCTAGTGGGTTTAAAAGAGCTTTCAAAATCAAGGTCTGTAATTGACACATCAAATTTGAGCTAATCTTCACTTTCCTTGCACATCTAACCTCAGACAAAACCTTTGCTTAATAAAAACCGTGATCGCAGGACTTTGGTGATAGTATTCCTGGACATGGTGGAATCACGGATAGAATGGATTGTCAGGTAACTCTAATAAAAATAACACAGAAGAGAATTTCAGAAACTGTTATGATTTCCATTACTGTTTTCTCTGTAAATTTGCCGATGAACCAAGGACTAGCGGATATAGAGAACTAAGAGATAGTTAAGGTTTTTGTTATAGACTCCCTAAACTCTCCCATGATCCAAACACCTAAAAGCCAATTCAACTCTGACTTCCTGACTCCTGCTTAGACTTCAATTGTTGCAAAGGCTAAGTTTTGCATTTGCCTTTACATGTAAAAAAAGTATTAAATGATATCACATTTTTATTATAGAAACATTTCTTATTCATTTAATATAATGTGATCTTGCAAAATGTATACGCAAACAGTAGCAAAGCTTTCCCTTTGCGTTTGGCTTTTGCGTATACAAGCAAGTTAACAAAGGAACTTTGGTTAACATGTTCAACTAAATGTAAATACAAACACAACACCAAACAAGGCATTATACTATTTATATGTATGCTTATTATAGTTCTTCATTAACAAGATTGTCTCTGCATATTCTTCGTTTTTCACTCCTATCATTAAGCATGCATAAACCAGAACCATTTTTTCTATTGTCACAGATGGTTATGGCAGTATTTGCATACATATATCTCCAGTCATTTATAGTCTCCCAAAGCGTCTCTGTTGACAAAATCCTAGACCAGGTACTTCACTTCTCGAATCTTTGTTATCTAAATCGAAAATTCCTTTACCACGAATTGATTAATCATGTGATGTTGTTTCATTGTAGGTATTGACAAACCTTACCTTCGAGGAACAACAAGCTCTTCTTGTGAAATTAGGACAAATGCTGAAGGACAGGCTCTCATAATAGTTTCCACTATCAGAACTGTTTTTTTACTTTCTGATTCAGATTCTACAAGAACAGGTTCTATAACTCTGCAACATCCTTTTATCATCCACACTAGAGACAATAATTTGAAAATGGATAAGATTCATTTGTTGCCATTGTAAATCTTCTTCAAAGTTGTCAGAAATTAGAAGTTTTTTAAGGTCTTCTCATTTGATACAACAAATTTGTTACCTACTCTCTACTTTATTTGTAGCTTTTGGTGGTTCATTTGTATTTGTATATGATATTTGGTTTTATCTCATGATTCAATCTGTTGTGAACTCATAGTTCTTCAAAACGATAACGTATTAGTAAAGAGGTATTGGGCTCTTATGGGCTTGTAAGATAGGCCCATATCTTTAGTTTCACCAAATACAATGAACGTGGACGTTCTTCGGGTTTAAGTTTGCTTCTAATTTTCGCGTGATGTAATCAGATAATAACGAGAAAAAGTTAAAAAGTCTGAGATGAAAGCAAGGTAACCATATCATGTCACGTGACTATCACATGTTAATACTTGACTCAGTTCTTGTCTGGCACGTGTTCTCATGCGCCGGCACCTTAGACTAACTTCGGCAGTCTTAGTCCACGTCATCAACTGACATCCATAATTAGTATGACGTGGACGTTGGTAATGACACAAAAAAAATAAGAGCAAATCTAAATAATCCTTTTTTGTCGTACCTAAACAAATTATTTTAGTCAATACTATTTTTCATTGGATAAACAAAAATTGATCCACAATTTAAAATTAATTCTTTAAGCAATTTTTTTAAAATTTTTTTCTTTTTTTCTAACAATATCTTATAAAAAAAATTCGGGTTGAAAAAGTAACATAAATGACATTGAACTAAATGCTGACTAGATACATTTCCGCAATATGAAATATAATAATTAAGTACAAATTAACCATTAAGATTCACAAATCTCTTAAATTAAAAAGAAATGCAGAAAAAGGAAAAAAGAAAAATCTTTACATTAACGGCATTAATTCATTCTCACCTAATTGTAAAGAAGCATACTTTTCATAAATTGTCAACATAATTTCACCACTCTGTTGTCATCTTTCAACATCTTGTCGTTTACTCCATTTAGCTCTATATCTATTAAATATTTATGTTATAAATATACGTTACAAATTCTCCAAATCATAAAGGACAAAAACAAAAAAGAAGAAGATAGAGATGGTGGAGATTCAAAGAAGATTCAAAAGAACTGAGTCAGCTTTTCACATGGCCACGGCAGAGGAGAGTCTAAGTCCGCCGTGTGATACAAGCAGCGGGAGTGATCATTCGCCGGATCTTTCAGATATGGTTGCATCTTTTATGGAGAAAGAATATATGATATTACCAGAGGAAGAAGAAATGGTTTCTCCTAGTGATGAAAGTGATTTGGAAGATGTTAAAGAGAAGTTAAAGAAGCTTCTAGAAGGTTTATCCGGTGGAGAAGAACGGAGGAGAATAATTGCGGCGATGAGTGAGATTACCGGAAAGTTCGTCGGAGATATTAGTTCTTCTAAGAGACAATTCATGGCTTTGCTACGTAACAAGGGTTTTGATGCAGGTAAACATCTTACCTAACCCCAAAATTATCTCTTTCATTTTTTATAACATAAATATATCGGAATTTTACATTTTAAAATGACTTTGAAAGTAGAAATGGAGAGGATTTCACTAGTTTGTGACTAATTATGGGTTTTGTTTTAACTAATGGTTTAATTCTCATATTTTATGTAGAATTGTGATTTTTGTTTAACAAAATCGTGATTTTTATTGGTAAATTAACAATTTCGTGATTTTACAAGTCACTAGAATAAAAAGATGATCATGTATTTTCTTTTTATTTTTAAGAAAAATTTTTGGGTACTAAATTCATAAAAATTTCAGATGGAATTAACCAAGCAAATTATAATTAAATAATTTTCTATTCACTCCAAGCAAATATATTATTTTTTTTATCTTTAATGTTATCTAAGATTCGTGCAACTGTAAAATAATATTACACAGAACCTGAATTTTTAGAAAAATACTTTCACTCATTACTTAAAATAAATAGTTGTACTATATGTTATAAAGATAAGTTGTACTTTTTATTTTGTTGAAAAAGAGATGAGTTGTACTTTTTATTTTGTTGAAAAAGAGATGATTTGTACTTTTTTATTTCACTTTTAAATACTTTAATAATTAAATTGTACGATATTTACATGAATAAGATGTACTTCATAATTCACTCGTGACGTACATTAAAATAAATTGATTATTTGTACTCTAAATAACAATATTTTTCACCGTATTTTTTAGGTCTTTGCAAGTCGCGATGGGATAATTTCGGAAAATACGAATACGTCGACGTTCAATGCGACGGAGATAATCAAACTCGATATATCATAGAGACAAACCTCGCCGGAGAATTTGAGATAGCACGACCAACAAGAAGATACATCTCAATACTAAACCAAGTGCCACGTGTCTTCGTGGGAACTTCGGTGGAACTAAAACAGTTAGTGAAGATTATGTGCCAAGAGATGAGACGGTCTATGAAGCACGTGGGGATACACGTGCCACCGTGGAGAAGAAACGGTTACATGCAAGCTAAGTGGTTTGGTTTTTACAAACGAACTTCAACGACAACAACAACGACGAGAAGTGGTTGTGAAATGGTTAATAGTAATGATACGATGTCGTATAAGGGTTGTAAAGAAGAGTTTTGGGAAGCTGAAGGTCTTGAGGTTTTGGTTGGTCAGCTTTCGGTTGCTTTTAACTCTAGTGAGGTTCAAGTGTAATAAATTTTAAATTTTTTAGTCAAAGGTGGAATTACTTTAGTTTTGAGGTAATATATGTTAATTTTTTTGGTTTTATATAATATATAGTGGTATTTTTGGACTAAAACTATCCACAATAATTATATATTGCTTGCGGAAGATACTATGATTGCGATTTGTGAAAAATAATTCTTGAAATCATACCAAAAAAGTAATGATTATTATATCAAAGTTTAAGACATACGAGATTATTGAATTTGAAGGTGAGCTTCGTCCTTTTCTTAGACCCAATAAGTGGAGTTACGTAGGTCCAGCTCGAACTTGGGTCACAAGGAGACTCGTATCCAAAGATCTAATTCTGGCCCATATCTATGAATTTTTTTGCGGTATATATGACTAAGTAACAGTGACTTCTAGTTAAACACAATTGGTCGATGTTTTAGGTTTTCACAAAATTATTAATTATTTTATTTGTTCTAAACAAAATATAGTTTATCATAAATTTTAAAATAGTTTAACCAATTACAAATCAATCTGCAGAATTTAAAAAATCAAAAATACTAAAAGTGCAATAAATTTTGCATAGAAATCTTAAAACTTCAACTAATAAAAAACAAATTTTTTTTCTAAAACATCAATTCATAAAAAACAGAGGGAATATCATGTAACTCATGAACAACCCTTCTATGAACGTAGGAAAAAATTTAAAATCATTAAATCCAGAAGACGAGTTGGTATATTGAGAAAGAAGTCATCCTATAAATAAGCCATTTTTATTGCAAAAGGATCTTATTTTTAAGTATTTTATGCGCATATTCACTAAACTAACCTCGACACTTTGCTACGGAAAATAAAAGCTCTCACTTGTCATCATTTATTTTAAATTCTTCGATCAGTTTCTACTAAATCCTCTTTTATAATCTACTCATCATTGAACCTATTAATGATATTACAAAATTTATTAGTTGTTAGAAACATTTTGGCGGGATAAAACAAAATTGCAAATACATTTTAACTTTCTATAAATTAGTCAAAATTATTCTTGTGACTAGAGATGCTAACTACTGTTTTTGGTATTAGGAATTCGATTTATCTCCTTTTTACAGGTGAAATAAAAATCAAAGTGAGTAAATTACAGCCTAGTTATTTTTTTTTGTCAATAATGAGTCACAATTGGCCGGTCTAATAGTCAAGTTCCTGCATAATATAGACGGTGAGACTCAATTCCTAGATATGTAAGTACGCCTACCATTTAGTAAACTCACCGCCGACCACAGAATTAAAGGCCACTTGTACGACCTAGTTAATTAACAATGTTGAAACTATAACTTTTTCATCAAAATGTATTAATTTATAATAATATTATTTTTGAAGTATTAGGAGTAAATTATAAAGATTATCTTGTAAAAGACACCATTTTGTACTATACTGTTTCAAGGTTTCAGAAAAGTTCTTACAAGCTTTGAGTTTAACTACACCGACCAAGTCAGAGACTTGATTCGGTATATTTTGTATTTTTCAACACAACACAGTCGTGACTCAAAACCAAGTTGAATTCCTGGTCAAACCGACGAATGTTTATATAATTTGAATGGTATTTTGGCGTTTTTCTTTGCTCGTGATAAGATTATAGTTAGAATTGCTTAATGTTTGCTTACGAAGTTATAAATGACCAATTAATAGACTCTTAAGGCCCATTGACATTACCATTCTGGGTCAAGTAACATGAAGAAGATGCTTTTTTTTTTTTTCGTAGACTTTTTCTTTAACACAATTTACACGTCCTACAAATATACAAAGAAATTCCATTTTTGTTTTGTTTGTTCAACTAAATAGAAAAATCCAAATGATGAAAGATGAAAGAGAAATTTCACTACTGAGTTTGATTTCAACAAATCGTATTCACCTATGTAATATGGAAAGATTTTAAGTTATGTATCAGATTTTATTGATCGAATCGTTGATAAAAAAATTTATAAATTTTTCTAATTTGTATCAGACGATATATTTATTACCAAATGGTTTTAGTGAAAAGCTAATCAAATTTAATGTGAAATGAGATGAATATAGTCGCAATTAATAGGTTAAAATTATATTTCGAATAGTCAATAGAAAATTTTCACATATTAAAAAATTAAAATGAAAAACATATCATTTTGTAACAATTGGATCATTATGGCCTCCGATCCATGGTCCAACTCCAAACTTTCTCCAAAAACACTAAACAATATCACGTAGAGACTACATAGTTTTTTGAAGCCAAATTCTGGTTATAAGAAAAACATTAGACATAGATTTTACAATTTAACCTAAATACCTTCTCCAATAAACCATATAAGAGATATGAGTAAATCTACATACTACAAATATTTTTGATTAAAAAAACCTATTAAACTAAGCAAATACCTGAAATTAAAACATGTTTAGAAATATTTTAAAATTATATATCATACATAAATAGAATCTTGAAGCAAATAATCAGTTTTAATGTTCAAATTTCGTGGAATAAAAGATAGATAAAAGAAAACAAATAAAGTTCTTTATGCTACAAAATTAGATATTACGACCAAAAAAGCTACAATTCATAAAAAAAGCAATCGATGTTTTACAAGTTATATATAGTATAATAAATGTAATTTTTTATAGGGTTAATTTGATGAATATACTTAAGTTTTTGAAAAATTAAATTTTTGACATAAGTTTTTAAAAAATTAGTTTTTTGACATATTTTGTTAATCTTGATGATTTCACCCCTAATATACCGATATTGAATGAGTTAAACCAATATTATTTTTTGTACATCGATAAGATATAAGGTATATTACACATTTGTTAAATAAGTTAGATAAGTAATATATTTGATAACTCATTAATATATAAGTTGAATAGATAAAAATATTATTTACTCGGTAACAATATATGTTCTGCGGTATATAGAAAAAGTAAGATAAATATCCAACATATCAAATATGTATATATGTAATTGTTTACCATGTATAATAAATATGTTAGAGGTATATAGATTTATATAGACGGGTTAATAAAAACTTAACATGGTAGCAATATATGTTTTACAGTGCATAAAAAATATATGAATATCTAACATATCTATATAATTGTTTAACATATGTAATAAATATGTCAGAGGTACACATACATATGTATACGGAAAAATAAAAACTTGAACAATTATTACAGGGGCACATTAGATATTTTTTGAAAAATTACACTAAATCTATTTTTTTTAAAACTTATGTTAGATATTTAATTCTTTGAAAACTTATATGTATATATTTATTATAGTTTCTCTTTTTCATATTCAGTTAGTAAAATATAAAAATACTAGAACAGTACTTAACATTCTATAATAAATTAAAGACTTTCAAATTTTAAAAGAAAACATGTTTTAGAAAAAAGAGAGTGGATTAAGTCAACATACTTGTTTATATCCGTTTACTAATGTTTTACACTTTTATGATGACAAAACCAAAACGGAAAGGTTAACCCAAATAATACAGAGAAAATTTCAAAAATGCTCTTTTTGATATGTACTTTTTTAAAATTTATCATTTCCTTTAAAAATTGGGAGAGAAAAATATGCATGAATGACATTTTTTGAAAATAGGTATATCAAAAAGGGCATTTCTTAAAATTTCTTAATTTTTGAAGTAAGACAATATGTAACACATTTATATTTTGCTTACAATTCACTTAATTTTGGTGAGCTAAGAATCATAAAGAATAAAATTAAAAAGGTTTCGGAATACTCAGCAACCCGAAAAAATCTTTTAGTCAAATGATTAGATATTTGTTTCTACAATTTTGAAATTTTTATCAAAACTTATTTCTATATAACATAACCCGGCATAATAGAGTTTAGATTATAAATCAAAAAAATCTGTTGGGTATATTTGTAAAAAATTGACAAAATAACAAATGTGTTGATGCTCTTTGCCAAAAAGAGCTTTTGGGAGATGAATTAAGTTCAGATAGAATATATGATTATGTTCCAAGATCAATTCTACTATTGGTACTTTATTGTCTTATTGATCTTGTAAACAGTTTCTTTTTGAGTTGTCATCTTCGCCAAGTCCAGTCTTTGGTGACATCTTACTTCATTTATAGCTTCCACACCTGATCATCACAATCTTCACCTAATGCAGCCCCACACCAAACCAGGCATGTTATTACACCAAATCATATACAGAACAAATTGCCACATATTAATGAGAATATAGTGAAATCAGCTCTTAAAGAGTTCTAGTTGGTCACATATTAATGAGAATGGATAACTATGTATCAAACATATCTACACTTGGAATTTAGGGTTATCTAAAGCTGATATAAAACTTAACCTTACTAGAATATGTTTACTACATAGTTGGAAGTTTATTTTCCAAATAAATAGATTGCAAATGAACCCAACCGTGGTGTCTGATTGTAAATGAAGTTTGGACAATTTTTGTATTCAATTTTTATCTTAAATTATTGACATACATGAGCGGATCTAAATATTGTGTTTGATGGAGGCAAACCTAAAACAGAACAATAATTGAGATATATTTCAAATTTGATAAAAATATACACTAAAATTGTATTAAGAAAAAGTTTATAGTGGCAAATGCCCCTATAATCCACAACGTGGATACACCATTGCAGACAGATCAGTTGTACTAATTGGCTTTTAGGTTTCTGTCAGGTAAAAAAATTAAGTTATTATATCCTTTTTGATTTTGATAGACATTTTTGAATACTGAAAGAAAACAACAACCAACTAACAAGAAAACAATAACCAATTTGACATGCCTTGAAGTCGCCACGAGCATCTATATCCGATTGAAGTTTATCTTCCGAATAGATTGCAAATGGTAGTTTGTCTCGTTGCTAAAAAGTATAAAAGAAGAGAAAAATGTTTTGATGATGTTGAAACTCAAAATTTTTTGCTTGAATGAGAAGTCTTCTCTAAATAGTATTTTGCTAAAATATACATGATTCACCAATTAAATAAATTGTAGCAAAATCAGTTAACATTTGTTATTTCAAAACAAATTTTGTGTGTGTGTTTTGTTCATTTACCAAACGTAGAGGCATGCTCCTAGGCACCTCAAAACATGATTTTTATTTTATTTCGGTCTTCTCGTATAATAAATCGTATTATAAGAAGATATAGAGAATAGACTAACCATAATCGTATACTTTTCAAGCATATTAAAAGAGGGAATTTTAGATTTAATACGAAATAAAAATAATAGAAAATTTTGAGAAATACCATTTTAATGATAGCACGTTTCCAAACATTATAGACATTTTATTTCTTGCGGTATAAAAAACCATAAAAACTTTATATATTTTTCTTATATCATTTTATAGATTTTTTTTTTGTACATCTGTATCTGTGAAATATTTAAAAATGACATAAATAGTGATATTTTTTCAAATTCTACCCAAAAAAATTACATAAAAGAGGGTCAAATAATCACACCTAGCTAATAGTAGCCACATAAGTTGATCATTATAAGAACTAACAATTGACTAATTTTCCTTCTAACTTTTTTTTTTTTTTTTAATATACTGATAAAATGTACGGGTTACAACATAAAACTATGTCATTCTATTAACATAAATGATTTATACGTGTTACCGTACTGCAATGACATATCAAATATTGGTCTTTCATTTAAAATTCTATTCTTGAGTACGATTTACAAATGTCCAATTTGAATTTGTAACGACCTACACAATATTAAGTTACTAACCTATGCGTTATCCAAACGATTTTTCTTCTTTTTTTTCTTTCCAGACTCCTTACGGATTGATATATTAAACTATGCGGAAAACGAAAATATTTATAGAAACTAAGCTCAATAAAAAGAAATTTTTTGGCTGAGTTCTTTATTTAGTTTGGTAGTTATAATTATTATGACATTAAAGATTTGATCAGTCTCTTAAAAACGTGAGTTTTCAAAAATGGATTCAAACTATAAATCAGATATTATCAATCTAATTGTTAAATAAAAATTGAAGTCTAACATTTACAAACATAAACTTATAAACTTGAAAACATGCTATTCCGGTATAAGAGTTTACTCTCACCTTTTTAGAATTAGTAGATTATAAAGAAATTATTAAAAATAGTTTTACTTTATAGATCGGATTCCGATTTATTAGCTAAATTTTTGTATAATATAGACCATAAGATTTAATTTCAGAATGTATAAGTGTATTTGTTTTTAGGCCACTTACCATAGACAAAAAAAACTATATATATATATATAAAATAATAATTAGACTTTCTTAGACCTTTTAAAATTCAGCGTCAAGAAAAAAAGCTAAAACCTTTCAAAATTTGAAGACTAATCAGACTCATTCTTTAGGACAAAACACTCTCTCTCTCTCATTCTCGTCTCTCTTATCTTTTTCTCTCATCATAACTACTATGAAGAAGCTTGGCCGTAAAGGAACCGTTCATCCATCGCCGGCAACAACAAAACCCGACGATCAGTTTCTCTCTTTCCTCCCCGTAGCTATCCTCTCTCTCGTAGCAGCTCTCTCAACAGAAGATCGTGAAGTTCTTTCTTACCTAATCTCAAACTCAAATCGGATCTCTCAATTCAACAAAACTAAAACCAATAAAGAAGATAATCATCACTCTCCCCTCTTCTCTTGTGATTGTTTTAGTTGCTACACAAGTTATTGGGTTAGATGGGACTCATCACCGAATCGTAAACTCATTCATGAGATCATTGACGCCTTCGAAGATAGTTTGGAGATGAAAAAGAAGAAAAAAGATCGGAAAAAACGATCGGGAAAACGAGTTGACTCAGTTGGACCGAGTCGACTCAGTGAGTTGAGTTCGAGTTCGACCGAGCTTGACGGTGGTGACTCGGTGGAGGTTGGTGATTGTGGTGGTGGTGAAGAGGCTAAAGGCTCTGTTCATAAGCTTTTGAGTTTTGTTGGTCAGAAATTTTTGGGGGTTTGGGGATCATAATAATTTCCAAACATTTTGCAGGAAATTTACAAAAAGACAAAATGATAAACTATTAGTTTAATGTCTAAAAATAATATAAAACCTATAGTTTATTTTTGTACATTTGTATTTCTGGCTCAAAATTTTCCAGAAATAAATGTTATTTGCATCTCTTTATTTTTTTCCTTTTATAAAGGTTTATTTTCTGTAATATAGGTGTTTAATTACTCTGTAATTTTCAAGTTAAGTCACTGTATTATAACACTTAAATAAAATAAATATGTACTATATGAAAATTAAGTATCGTTATTTTGTGACACAAAAGAAAAGTATCTGTACTTTATAATTTTTAACTGGCTGTTATCACTGATGATGATATTACCTGTCAAAAAATAAAAATGATAATGATATTGTGAAATAGTATAAATAATATTGTTTAAATTTTTATAAGATCATACGATAAAAAAAGAATAATTTCATTATTTAACTTACTTACTTCTCGATCATTGGTGAGCTAAGTTAACTTCATTTCGAGTCTGGCTGAGATTCTACTCTCATGTATTAATTTTCGGATTCTATGATATATTATATATTCTATATAAATTATGAAAATTATCATTTTAAATATGTTTATTAGGGAGGAAGTCTTTTAGCAAATGTTAAAACATCTGTCAACTGTAGATAATTTTGTATCTTGCATAATATAAATTAAGGTTCCGAAAATTTGATCTTAAATTTAATCTTGTGGATCTAAGTGTTGGTAAAAAAAATTGTTTAAAACATTTTTACACACATTCAAATCTTATTTCTATACTATACATATTGTTTAAAACATTGAAATAATAAAGATAAAACTGAAAATTTTGTTGTGAATATACATTAAAAATATAAAACAAAAGTTAAGTTTTGAAAGGATATAATAACAAATAAAGGGAATAGTAAATTTCTTAAAGTAAAAAAACCATGTAGCTGAGGATTCGATTTAAATGCATCGTTGAAATTTAAAAATGATCTACTGTTAAAGCAAAAACATAAAGTAATATAAAACAAAATGAATAATGAGTTAGGCGTATAGGTAACATAATATTAAAAAAGTATGAATTATGAGGTTAGGCTTCTATATAATATAATATAAAAATATATGAATTATGAATCTAATGCAATTCCAAAATATCTGGTGTGCTGCCCACCACCACCAACAAGCACTTTTATGCTTCCCATGAACATGATTTGGTATAATTAAGAGTTAATTACATCTCATAACTACTTGAAATTTTATATCTTCATTCTCATATTTATCATTTCTGAATGAAAATCATAGTTAGAAACTTTTTTTTGTTATCTTGGGTATGTTAGCTGAAAACCAAATAAAATGATTTCTATTCGTCTAATTAAATAGTAACAATTTAATTTCGACAAAAACCAAATTCAAAATCAACGGGTTTACGCTTAGATGATTTCCTCTAAATTGCTTCTACCGTGAGGTTATCACTGCTTTCAATAGTAAAATCATAGTAATATTTGAATTATATGAGATAATAAGACACTAATTATGCTTATAAAAATGATTATTTTAAAAAGTATTTTGGTGTTTAACTATCTATGATAGTTGAAAGTATGTAAAGCATGTATGTTAAAACAAATATTACTAACACAACATTCCAATATTTTTCACTTTATTCTACCGGTTTAATTCGAAAAAGTCGTGTAATGAAATATATATGAGTGATGAGTAGTCTTGTTGATTCAATTGTGTCGAAACAAAACAAAATCTTTTAAAACATCTCGGTATCTTCATTGTTAAGCCGAATACAAAATATATGATACATGAAATGGACAATTAAAACATAAATATTGAATACAAATGGAATCTGAATTACGCTATAAATATAGTATGTATATATGTCAATATCTGAAAGATTAAGGTCGTTGCGTTTTTGATTTACGAACATTATTCTCATTTCTGTAAAACATAATTGAAGACTTTACGGTACTAATAAACAAAGGAATATTTACATATTTTTCTCGACAAATTTTTTTTTTTTCAAGCTTTCGGTTGAATCATTTCTTAAATTGCATTTTAAATATGTTTAAATATTGCATAGAGATTCGGTCTGATACTTTATAAATATACAAATTACAATAAATTGGCACTTTAATTCTAGAAATGAGCATATTCCAACATAGACTTTTACGATTAAAATACAAAAAGAAGAGACAACACGGCTCTTGTCTCGGTGTAATACTTTAACTCAATCACATTCCTCGAGATTTATTGTATGTGAAATATGCTATTAGGTAGTACAATTTTGTTTCTCCTCAAATGAATTCAGTGAAAACTTTTGTAATGATGTTACGGATTGCAGTATTGCACAATCTATCTTTTAAAGAGTGAATTGGTATATTACCTATTTCTAAACTTGATATTAGGTGTTTGTCTATCTACAATTGTGTAGTCTAAAAATCCCTGTCCGTTTGTGGTATGGTCAAGTGAAAGAAAGAGAGAAGTGGGTCCTATAGCCAGGTTTCAAGAAACGTGATAGTTAATATCGAAATGGATAGTGTAGTGTGTACCAGATAGTGTAGCTTGTATCATATAGTGTAGCGTGTATCAGTGTAGCAGATATTGTAGCGCGTAGCATATAGGGTGTATCAGATAGTATAGCGTTTATCAGATAGTATAGCGTGTATCAGATAGTGTAGCAGATATTGTAGCGCGTAGGAGATAGTGTGTATCAGATAGTGTAGCGTGTATCAGATAGTATAGCGTGTATCAGATAGTATAGCGTGTATCAAATAGTGTAGCAGACATTATAGCGAGTAATAGATAGGATAGCAGATAATGTAGGAAATACTGTTCAAGTTATCAGAATGTGTAAAGGATATTCTAACCTATAGCGTGTAGGAGGTATTGTAGTGTGTACGAGGTATTGTAGCAGATAGTGTAGGTGATCGTGTGAAGAGAGTGTAGCAGTAAATGTAACTGGTAAAAGATTTTGTAGCGTGTAAAATGTAAGGTAGCAGATAGTGTTGAATATACACTATTCATCTTCTTCCTTTCACGTTTTTGTCTGATTTTTTTTCTTTGTTTCTTCTTTCTTGTTGTGAGATGAATTGAATTGTTTCACCACCTTGAATATTTAGAGGAAGGATTTGGGAGTTAGAGAGCCAAAATAATTGACAAAGCGGAGCTTCAATTTTAAATCACAAACTTCCTTCACCGCCTACGCAGATACATCGCCACCACAGAGGAATTGCTTTACCACCGCCGCCGCAGAGGAATCGAGAGAAAGAAGAGAAATTAAATGCCTTGAAGAGATTGTATGTAACTCTAAACAATAAAATATATATACGTACGCTTTGAAGAGATTGTATGTAAATACAAATCGAAAAGTATCGTCATGAACAGATTACAAATATAGTGTTTTTTTAATTTTTATCAAGATAAAAATCTCCATAATTGGATTTTAGCTATAAATAGAATTATGTCAAGATAATTTTTTTTCTATATTCAAAAAATTTAAAATTTAAAATTTTTTCAAGTGGTTAATTTTTATTATGTCAGTTTTCCTGATTAGAGTTTGATTCTAAAAAATTACATAGCTTTTAGAATTATTGAAAAAAAACTAGAATATGGACGGTGCATTTCAATCTTTGTTGACAACAAAAGAAATTTATTTCCTATTTTATTATAATGGAATAATTTTTTCTTTTAAAATAATTGGCTATACAAATTGGGATGAGTATACGAATGACCAACTTTTATGGAAAGAAAAAGTTTTTAAGTGTAGTTTTTGTGAAACAATCTTGATCTAAGTTTCTATATGTATCAGTCACATTTATATTCTTCTTCTTCGAATGTTCAAACACATTAATAGTATCTTCATGTTAAACCGTATATGGTCAAGATTGACAGACCAATATATAATTTTCATAGTAAATGCTGCCGTTTTGGAGGTCAACAAAATGAGGTATTTATTGGCAAGAAACTACTCTACATTACTTGATATTTGTCTTGCACCGAAAATGTTTTAGAGTGACACTTAAAGCTAATGTATAATCATTCCACAATGGATAATTTTTAGAGATTTCGGCGTCACTTGTTGAAAATCATGGTCGCTATTGAAAACACATATATAGCATTACTCTACGTTGCTCTTAAAGATACATGGAGCTTCATGAAGCTAATTATGGGATCTTCAATTTAAAGTTACCTCACTATTTTTAAGTTCTATCTATTTAAATGCTTAAATATTATGTCGTTTCATCAAAATCTTATTCTCGGATTATTTTTATCAACAATATTATAGTTATATACTTATAATAATCTTGGTAACCGAGATATACAGTTCATATATGTACAATTTTTTGAACAGCCACGAATATTACGAGTTAGCAAATCTGTATTTACTATTTGAACTAGAGAATTAAAGTGAGAGAAAAACTAGAAAACAAACTCTTTTAAGTAATATGAGAAAACTAGTTAGTCTTCTAAACTAAGCATCATCTTTATAATTTTTGATCGAAAATTACTTCCAATGATATATACAATAACGTTATAAGTGAAAATGACACCAAAACTAGTTTTACTTTGTTAAAAGTGTGCTATAATATATAAAGTTATACATGTATATACTATTAATACCAAATCGTATAATAGAGATTTACCCTAAATTTTAACCGTAAGCATATAGAATTAAGGTTAAATTTGTGTTTTCATAAGATTTTTATCCATTTTTTTTTTGTGTGGTTATCAAAGAATAGCCAAAATTTGTGTGGTTATCAAAAAAAATTAGAAGAAGAGATGTCACGGCATGAGACGTGTTTGAAAAGGTTTCATAGTTTCTATATGGAGACTACAAAAGTCAATGCCTTTATCTTTGACTCTTTCTTGTAGTTGGTCATCACGAGCATCTTGACAGTTATTTAGTTATTAATTTATATTAATGCATCTTGACAGTTTGTATTTTTTTTCCTAAATTATTTTCAAACGACATTTTTTTGTTAAAATTGGTAAAACACATCATTATTTGTCCAAAAAATTAGACCGGGAAATCTTTGGATTTTTTTTTATAATTATTATCATTTCTGTAAAACAAAATTTGTTTCCTCTAAAATGCTTCTATATAGCTTGTCTCCGTTCGGGTTAAAGTTTCTGGTATCATTATTATTAGTTAATAATTTTTTTGGCATATAGCTTGTTTCACTTAGCTTTTATTAGAAGAAGAGATGTCACCTAATTAGAATTGGAGTTATATATGATTCAAAAATAGTAAAAGATAAAAAAAATATAAAATATAAGGGTGTGTTTTAATAGTGATCACAACGACACCATATAGCGATCAAAATTTGGTTATTAAAATAAACAGAATGAAGGAGAAAAAGGAAAGTGTGTTGCTGCAATCAATATTTATAGTTGATATGGGCATCACTCAAGTAGTAGCTGCGATTACTTTCGCAATATTTGTGGGTATTACTTTACATAATTGTATGTTAGGTTATGTTAAGTTATTTGTATTATACTTGCTGCTCAGCGATCGTACAAAGAACACGCCTTAGAATGGTGAAGTTCTAGTATGTAGTTGAAGTTCTATAATTAACAATTTAGAATGGTGATTCTTTTTTGTCAGCTAAACTTAACTTTTTTTTTTGTCAGTTAAACTCAACTATATAACAAATAGACAAAACAATTGGAAGGTACATCATTTATAAAAGACTGATTTCTTAGTAACCTCCTAATACTACCAGCCATAAAATATGTTTTGTGATTCAGAGTTCTAAGAATCAAATATATATAAATTTGTTTTATAAATTTTTTTAATTTTAATTGTTTTATTATATAAGATTTTTTTATTTTAATTGTTTTATTATATAAGATTGTCTTAGTAAAATTCTCGAAAAGTACGAGTAAAGACAATTCGATCTAAATTACATAATATATTAGATGCTATAAATCTGGTAGTTTCCACTTAAACATTTAATATTTTGAAAAAAGCTCTCATATTTATAAATAAGGACCCTTATAAATAACAAAGAGCATATTTATGCCAAAAAATAAACTCTCAACAGAAGTAGTAAGAATCCAAAATAGTGATATTATCCACACTTGCCCTCTGACCACCTGATGTTTGTCTGTCTCTACGCTTTTACTGTTTGGTTGGAGCTATGCTTTTTTTATCCTCTGCAGCTAAATAACTCCGGTTTGGTCGGAGCTTAATCTTNTTTTTTATCCTCTGCAGCTAAATAACTCCGGTTTGGTCGGAGCTTAATCTTTTTTCTATCTGCTTAATCTCTCATATTCAGCTTAACCTTAATTTTGTAAATAAACATTCTTTATTAACCTTAACACCAAAAATAAACATTCTTAATTCAGTATGTTGACAAGAAAAAAGTTACTTAATCAACAAATTTTGCAGTTAATAGATAGATAATTTCAATATTCAGAAAGTCACATTGTGATGAATATTGCTAGCAATTCAAATTATCCCAAAATTAATTATTTTCAGGTATTTGACAAAAAATTTATTTAAACGTATAATAAAAATTATTCGAATTTATAAATACAATATTAGAAAATTCAATGCGGGAATCTATTTTTGTTTTCTATTCGCAATTTTATTATATTTGTCTGATATATTCGTTGACGACGTCATGTCTTAATATTGACATGATCTTATTTTTGTCAAACAGAAATCACTATTATAACATATTTTGTAATAATTAATATAAAAGATATATTTTTTTAAACAAAAGTCAATCTTGAAAAACTAGTTACTTGTTCTTAGTTGTAACATGTATGATTAGTTTTGTTAGCTAGTTTTCGGAACATTTAAAATAACCAAATGTAACACATATATATTTTTCAATCACTTTTATATGCTAGAAGAATAAAATACTAAATATAATTGCCAAAAGTGTATATTCTCTCTGATATTTTTCTTCCTCACCAACGAACCACTAAGACTTTACTGATAATTATTGGTGTTAACAAAGATAATTAACAAAGTTAACTCATCATACAAGCTACCATCACTAGAGGATAGAACTGAGTATATAATATCATAAGCCTAAGAGTGTTGACAAAAGGGTTCAACTATGATTCCTTAAAACTTTAACTACATAAGCAATAAATTGTGACAAAACAAAAGAAATAAATAATTATAGAAATCAATAAAACCTAATAAATAAGTGAACAAAAACATAAAATTAGGTAAGAGTAGTTAAAACTTATGTGCTTGTAACTAAGAATCTTTAGACTTTCTTTTCCCTTAGTTAAGAAAACTTCCTTTGGTAGGTATCTATTGTTATCATCATCACTTCTCAATATTAGTTTATTTTTTCACAGAATATAACATAAATTAGATAAGCTTATTTAGGGATTCTTTGAGTAGTGAACCATATTGTTTTGTGCCAATCATTAGCCGGTTCTGGTGAGTGAAGACTCTTCCAGATTATTTGAAATGGAGAAGAATCCTTGAAAGTTCATTCAAAGAATTGCGTGTCACAAAAAATTTTTTGATTCCAACTTCGAATTTCATTTATTATAGCTTGAGAAATAGTAAGTTTTGTTTAAATCCCTTAAGACTCTTGGACCATTAGCTACAAGAATAAATTTCAATCTAGAAGGCAAAATTTGTCGGAAATCCGTATGAAACCGACATTTTCAATGAATTACACACAGTTTTTTTCTGCCGGGACTATAGTCAGGAATTGAAAATCGTTGGAAACCGCAGTTACTAGACCGCGCAGTTGGCAAGAAAGATAAGATCTATCTGAGGGCCTCAACTGCAATAAACATCTTCAAATCTAAGAACGAGAACGCTACAAAACATTCTCCCATTTATTGATCTTTGTATGAATCCGAGATATCCAAGTAAACCATTGTTAGTAAATAAGAATCGAAATACTAATTTACGACCAAATACTTTCTTTGTAGAAACTAGTCTTTTAAGCCCCAAATGAGCCCACTTCCTTTGGCGTCAAACAAGTCTTTTGGAAGTGAGAAAGCTGAAGCCTAGAAGTTGATTATACTACAGATAACACTTGTTGGATCAACATATAGTAGCTGATCACAAATGATAAGTGCCTAAACATCCAAGATGAGTTTAATAGTCTGTGCTTATGAGGAAGCAAAGTCAAGCCCAATTACCTGACATGGAATGAGAGCCTTGAGGTTAGGCAAGTCTTGTTGCTAGAGTTTGAGAGAGCTTTAAGCTGTTTCCATCAACAAATATAAAAGATTTATACAGATTGAGAGCTAATCCAGAGATGATGAAGAATTCAACTAAAAATCAGTCCGGTCTTGGTGAAGAATCCATAGCATGACGTCTATTTTCAACTCATTTAGATAATGAGACATTGAAAAATTGTGGACCAGTGAACAAATATGTATCATTATAGTGACCAAGAACGTTCTATATCATACAAATTAATTAGCCTAAATACAAGTATATCAAATCATAACATCATGTAGATGCAAAACACAAATCAAATAACTACTCAAAGAAAAAGTAGAAGAATAGTAACCTTTGGAATCAAAGAGAGGGACATGGTACTTGAACAAGTTTGAACTACTAAGCATTTACATGAACAGAGGAAGAAGAAGATGGTGAGCTAACTGATGAAATGCATCCCTTAAGACGATCTAGAATAGCATTCTTTGTCTTTGTGAGGCTCGCATGCGATGTCAAAGGCAATCCTTCTTTGACACATTCGTCATACTTCTCTAGTATGGCCACAATGTTTGAGAAGTCCGGTCACTTTGAGGGGTTCTCTGACAAGCATCTCTTGATCAGGTGAGCTAATTTGATAAGCCATGGAAAGTGTATATAAGGGAAAGGAAGCATCAGAAGACTCCAAGTCTCTCGTGAGGTGTGTTCTGTTCTTAATGAGTTTGCTTAACTCTTGTCCTCTTTGTTTCAATCGTTTTATTGTTAAGTCCATTTAGTTATTACAATGTCATTATGAGCATTGGGCTGTTTGGGCTAGTTAGTCTTTTACATTTCAAACCCATTTGTGAATCAGATAGCCAAGTATATAAGGCTATGTTGATATGTTGATAAGGTTAGACAATTTAGTTGACAAGTCGTAAGGAGAGTTGGTGGGCTCTCGAAAACCTAATCCAAATTTGTACTTTCTCTTTTTTATTCAACGTGAAAGACTGACCGGAGGTTTCTTCTACCGGCGACGCTATCTTGATAACTCAGAATCTGTAGCTGAGTTTTATCATAATGCTGGTTGACAGCTCGCCGGCAATGGAGGTCTCTCGTTCTGCCGATTTCGAAAAAAAGTTAAAAGTTAATAACTTGTATCCCAAGAATCGAAAACAAACGTGCTACTTTAGAGTAAATTAGATGAATGGAGACTAACCTTTTCAGCGACTGCGAATGCCGCTTGCACTGGAGTCATACCTTGGAAAGGAAGCAATGCAGTGGTGAGTTCCCATAGAACGATACCGAAGCTATAAACATCGACTTTTC
>OVAX01002994.1:0-23784 GCA_900406405.1 Lepidium africanum
GGTTCGATAACCTTGTATGCTACAGGGATTTGACTAGCAAGGTTGAAAAACTTTGTTATCACCTAAATTTATGGCTAATGTGTTCAGAAGCAAATGAGGGTCTTTCAAGGTTGTTGCAGAGTTAACGCTGATTGGATATTTTCTGGTTTTGCACTGAACAATGCTGCAGAGTTCTTATATATGACATTGAAGCTGAACGTCTACCAAAAGTTTCCCCAAGGCAAGATAAGATATCAAATTTTGTAATTACTTGGTATTGTGGCCAAATGATCTCTTTTCTTTTTAAATGGTATTCAGTTTTGGAAATTGATGGCTAGGTATATAGCAAAACAATGGATTTAGATGGTGAAAAACTTTTGGACCACTTACCAGCTTTACAGGAGCTTCTACATGTCTCAATGGCTGTAAGGTGCTTCTAAATGAATATTTATGAATTTTAACATCTGCCAAAACAGATTTCAAGTTCTTCCTGGTGCCAAGAAGAACGTTCACTAATAATGTGATTTTATTCCTTCTGTTCTCTATTGCTTTGTGCTCACAGCTCTTTAGCTATTGAACTTCATGATTACTATAAAGAATCCGCCATTGTCAAGTTTTTGTCGTAGAAAATGGTCAAGCATGCTCATTGTGGGAATTAATAGTTGATTGGTCACGTCAAAGTCTCTATTTCAGATTAGCTCTTCCATAAATTTCATGTTATTTTCTTGGCAGATGATTCTTACTTATTGAATTCTTATTGTTAGTGCACTCTTTCCAGAACTTATGTAGATAGTTCATAAAGAGATTCTTGAAAACACGTAAGTAGCTTGTCGGACCATTTTAACATGGTATTTTTGAAAAGGTGTTTCTCTACATTGTCTTTAAATTTCTCCAAAATCTTTTTTATCATAATTTTTTTAACAAAACAATTTAAATAAAAATCTACGCGTAGCGCGGGTATTGATCTAGTTAAGGATTAAATTCCAAATAAATTTTTTTCCGGCAATCTTAGTTAACCACAAGGATTTTGAGTACGAAGCACATTACTTATTTAATATATAATTATACTAAGGAATCAAAAGGTAAATTATCGCAAGTGGCATTTAGCCTAATAGCAAGTGCTAAGTCTACTAAAGTCAAACGCACTTGTATATCCTGTGATCAAGTTCCACTGCCTACATTATGTAGGAACGTAGCTAATGGACCGGCCATTTGTGGTTCAATGTTGACAAAAAAGGAAAATCACAGCAATAACCCAAAGATTTTAAGCTGTTGATCTTCCGACTCCAATTGCTTAGATCCAACGATTACGTAACCCTCCAAAGATCTTCCTAGGAATATTCTTCTCTCCTTTGCTCTCGGTATCTTGGTCCATCAAACTCCACTGTGAAAACCCATTTAAACTATGAACATTCTCACTACTTCGCCTGGTTAAAGTTTTGAGGCAAACAAAAGAACATTATCAACCAAAATACTCACAAGCATCAAAGAGCTATAAGTTCAAAATCGTATCAGGCAATGTTTTTGGACCAGGCTCTAAGGTGAAGCCAAAACTGCCAAGATTTTTTCTATACAAAATATTAGTCCGTGATAGAGTGTTGTTATCATCTCTAACCTTCGTGCCTTGGACTAACACCCCCATATGTATTCCACCACCAAATTAAGCAGTAACAGCCTCCTTCACGACCTCTGTAACCAAAAGTGTCAAGTATATATGATACAACAATTTATGCACATAGTAGAACCAAACAAATCTGAAGATATCAACAATTTTTAACACACAACTTCAATCAATGAGCCTATTGTTGCTGTTTCCCAACTTCAATCAAAAGCTCTAGAATTTTAAGGGACTTAAATGTCTGGGAATTTGGGTCCTTTGGTCGGGTTCTTTCGGATCTGAAATTTACCAATATAGGACCCGATACTGTTTTGGTTTCAGTTTTAGATTGGTTATATTCGGGTGGTCCAAATCTAAAGAACCAAAAATTACCCGAATACCCAAATATATGAAACTATCTGAAAAATCCTAAGAAAAAAAAAACAAAAACAATTCGTAAACTAGTGAAATTTTTTATAAAAATATTTGAATACTCAAATATTCAAAAAAATACTTGAATACACATAAAAGTACTAAAAAAATACTCATAAAAACTTTAAAAATACCATAAATTTGGATATTTGAGTATTTGTTCGGTTTTCGGTTCGAGTCCACTTTTTTGAATTCAAAATTGTTGGACCCGTCCGGGTATTTAGGCAATTATTTTTTAGGTCGGATCCTTGTTTGGGTCCTTGGTTCCGGGTATTATGCTCATGCTTAGACTTGATGTAGAGCTGTACCGCAAACAATGAATAATATAATATGATAACAACATATTAGATCTGATTGCCATCGTAATTAGCTCTTTTACTCGATTATTTTTTGTCAGATCTGACTCCATCATAATCAGCTTTCTTACTCAATTATTTTCTCTACAAGAAACACCACAAGTCATCAGAGACAAAGTAAAAAAAGTTACTCTTAGAAAACAAACCTGAATGAAGCACACATATCTTTACCCTGTTTGAACGAGGAGCCTTAAAAAATTTGTAGAAATCAAAGCCATTAGAGCCACGACTTAACTTCCTCTTCACCACCATCTTTCAGTTATGCATAACAAAAATAGCTGAAAAACTCCAAAACAAAATTTTAATGTCATGATCATTTCCAGTAAAATACAGCTCGATAATATCAATATAAATTGAACAATTTTGAAACTATTGATCTATAAATCCAAGGTAATTGATATGTATGCATTTTTACGAGTTTTAGGTGTCATTTTATTCGTTGCATTTACATCACGTTCGAGTCATGTTTAGTTTGTTCGCATATGTTACATTTGCATAGCATACACTTTGCATTCGGAGTTATTTTCAGGAAAGTTTGGACTAGAAATGAAAAAGACCAGCAGGACATGAGAACGCACGGCAACTCGGACGTAGACTTACGGTGACTCGAATGGTGTACTCAAGTCGGCTGATCGAGTCATGACGGGTCTCACGTCACGACATGCCCAACACGGCGTTATGGACCGGATCGAGTCATGAAGTCACTGCAGCTGATGGACCGAGTCCACTCCACCTTTGACAGCCTAATTACTTGACTCGACCCACATGATCGGGTCAACTATTCTGCTTAGTGTTTCGTTTCTATTTTTTAGGTTTAACGGGGGATCGGTATAAATACTCCTTTTGTGTCACAAAAACGACCATCTAAGTTTTTACCGCTACTTCAAGAAACCTTTTGAGCCTTGCGTTGTTGTAATTCCAAAACAAAAATTCTACTTTCATTTTTATGATCTTTTAATTCAATTTCAATTTGTTTTCATTCTAGTTTACCTTCTAAATTTTATGATCATGACATTCACTTTGATTTTTGTTTTGATTGTTTCACCCATGGTTTCTAAGTAGATAATTTAGGGAGCGTGGATCTTTAAGTTTTCTAAGTTGCTTAATAGTAGATTAGTCTAGATATCTTTTGTTTTGGTGTTGTTAATACTTGTTTCTTTTTGATCAATTGAAATGTATTCTTAGACATTTAGCTCCCGAAAGGTGTGTTGAATTGTCTGATCCAACCGTCTTAGAAATTTACATTCTTAGCTTAAGAGATTGAATGTCTAAGGTGTTTATTTGGCTCGATTAAATTTTTGCTTTACGCCAGTTAAGTTGTTAAACGCTTATGATGATAAGGTCAGTTGATAGCTTTTCTGAGATTGTTTACCATGAGAATGGATTCAATAGTTATAAATTAATTGCCTAGAGATCCAATCTGTTTGAGTTTTGTTAAGCGATTTAGTAGCTTTAAGTGAGACACTGGTCCATGACCTTCGCCCCTTAAGAAACCCTATTTCTCATCCGTTGCGTAGTTCTTTACAATGCTTGATTGTTTGTTTTACTGCCCTTCGTTTCCACTGTTCTGTTACTTTTGAATTTCTTAACTTAGTTCGTGCTTTGCTTATTTGACTGTTTTTTCCATTTCCCGTTGTTTCTCATTTAGGATGATAGGTAACAAACCATTGGTTCGTTTTGGCTTGTAGAACAGTCTAACATATTCTGTTTGCTTGCTACACTCCCACTTGGATTGACACCTATTATACTACATCGACATCTTAGTGTAATAGGATTTGAAAATTAAAGTAAAATCCTCGGACTGCAAAGTTGCAAAACGCGATCTCAAGCTTTGTGTAGAAGAATTTTGGATCCTTTGCTGAAGCCTAGGAGCGCTTCAAGACCTATAAATCGCAATGCCCTCACCATGGTTTCACCATAGAGTCCCTGCTCAGCACCCTTTACAGAGGTGTTCTCCCTAAGATCCAAATGCTCTTGAATACATCGAGCAATGACAATTTACTCAATGAGGATGTTGATGATGGCTGGGACTTGGTGGAGAATCTGGCTCAAGCAGATGGCCAGTATAATGAGGATTTTGACACGAGTGTGCGAGGCACAAGTGAATCTGAAGTAGTGGGCAAGAAAGAGTTTAAAACTTTGAATGAGAAGTTGGATAAGCTCGTTATGGTACAACAGAAATATGTTCACTTCGTGAATGAGGACGAGTAGCTGCAAGAAAAGGAGGATGATCAGGTTGAAGAAATTAGTTTTGTGCAGAATCAGGGAGGAGGTTACAAGCAATACAACAACTACAAGCAGCACCCAAACCTCTCCTACATGAATACCAATGTTGCTAACCCCCAAGATCAAGTATACCCACCCAAACCCCAAACCGTTCATACCAAAGCTTATGTCTTAAAATACCAATGCCACCAAAGCTTTCAACCCACTCTAGCCACGCAACCAGAGTATGTAACACATGCTTAGCTGCCTACTCAACACGATCTAGAGTTAATGAACATCTTACAATAGCTTCTCAAGGGTCAGACTACGACAACTACTGAGTTGACAAAGAAGTTTGTCGAGGTCCACATGAAGATAAATGCATCTCACAATGATCTCAACTGCAAATTTGAGACGTTGAAGCCAGACTTAAGTATATCGAGAGTCAACAAGCCTTATCTTCCACCATGCATAAAAATAGGCAGCTCCCTAGGAAATCAGTTCAAAACCCCAAGAAATATCACGAAAATACCATTACTCTAAGGAGTGGACATGAACTGCTAATTTGTGTAGAGGGTACCCAACATACTTGAGACAGTAAGGTTCAAGAGGGGGATGATTGCCTCATCACATATTCGGCCAAAAAGCTAACTTTAGAAATCCCACTCAGATAAGTGACTCGACTTGATGGTGATTGCATGCCACCTCCCGAGTCAAACCTAATACCACAACCTCTGATACTCAACAACCATCAGCAACTCAAGAGAAGAAAAACCTTTTGTCCCAACTCCATACAAACCTCGACTGCCTTTTCCAAAGGTTCAAGAAGGATCTCACTAAGAACTATAAAGCTCTTTTCAACAAGCAGATGAAAGACATAGAGGTGAAGATTCATATCTTGCACGCTTTCATGATGATGCCCCCTTACTAGAAATTCCTGAAAGATGCAGCCAAGAAGAGAACCAACGAATTTAAGGGTATGGTAGTGCTCACACACGAGGTCAGCGTCATCATCCAAAAGAAAGTGGTGCCAAAGCAACTTGAATATCTTGGTACCTTCACGATTCGATGCTCAGTAGGCCCTCTAACATTCAGTAACTGTCTATGTGATTTGGGTGCATCCATTAGCCTCATGCCACTTTCGGTTGCACAAAGACTGGGTTTCAACAACTATAACTCTTGCAAAATCTCGTTGGTTTCGGTTGACAGATCTATAAGGATCCTTCATGGCATTTTAGAGGATCTACCTGTCAAGGTTGGAGGAGTAGAAATACCAACTGACTTCGTTATACTGGACATGGATGAAGAATCCAAAGACCCATAGCTCTTTGGAAGACCATTCTTAGCTACAGTTGGGGCAATGATTGATGTACGGAATGGAACGATCGAGTTGAATTTGGGTCCAGATCTCAAAATGAAGTTCAACATCAACGATGTGATAAAGAAGCCAACAATTGTGAGTAAGGTGTTCTCGATTCAAGAGATGGATGTTTTAGCTGATGAGTTATTAGAGGAGTTGGCAGCAGAAAATCAACTACAACTTGCTTTAACTAAGCCAACAGCAGATGGATATTTAAGAATGGAAGCTGAGTGTTATAGGAAGCTTCTAGACACACACATGCCTGTTAAGAATTCAGTTGTAATTGAGGAATTGTTTGAAACAGATTCAAGAATCACAGTAGTGACCGGAGAATTGACAGTTCCCGCAACGAACTCAATAACTCGACTTGAGCTGTATGTGGTCAAGTGCACTCCTTCAATAGTCGATGACGACTGGACTGAGCTCAACCTCCTAAAGTGGAATTGAAACCACTTCATGCAGGGCTAAGATACATTTTCTTGGGCCATAATTGCACTTATCATGTTATTGCAAAGGATGCTTTGAATGATGATGAGTTGAACATGCTGTTAACTTACCTGAAAAGTTTAGGAGAACCACATGTTATTTTTTAGCTAACATTAGAGGCATATCACCTAGTCTTTGCACTCATAGGATTCATCTTGAAAATGAATCACATTCAAGCATTGCACCTCAAAAGAGGTTGAATCCGAATCTAAAGGAAGTGGTAAAAAAGGAAATTCTTAAGTTGCTAGACGATGATGTCATTTATCCAATCTCTGATAGTAAGTGGGTTTCACCCGTTCATTGTGTTCCTATAAAGGAATGAATTATTGTTGTTAGGAATGAGAAAACTAAACTGATCCCCACTCAAACTATCACTGCCATAGAATGTGCATTGATTAAAGGAAGTTGAATTCTTCATCTAGAAAAGATCATTTCACACTTCCTTTTATTGATCAAATGATAGGAAGGTTAGCTAAGTACAAATACTACTGCTTCTTCAATGGGTATAGTGGATTCTTTCAAATTTCTATACACACTGCTGGCCAAGAAAAATCCACTTTCACTTGTCTCTATGGAACATTTGCATATAGAAGAATGCCATTTGGTTTGTGTAATGCACTTGCTACTTTTCAACGTTGCATGAATTCTATTTTTTTCAGATTTGAGCAAGGAGATGGTTGAAGTTTTCATGGATGGCTTCTCTGTCTATGAATCTTCATTCTCCTCTTGTTTGTCGAATCTGTGCAGGGTACTTAGCAGGTGTGTGGAAACTAATCTGGTGCTGAGCTGGGAGAAGTGTTATTTCATGGTTATGGGAGGAATTGTTTGGGGACACAAGATATCAGAAAAGGGGATTGAGGTTAATAAAGCCAAGATTGAGGTCATGGTTCACCTGCAGCCTTCTAAGACAGTAAATGATGTAAGAAGTTTCTTGGCTCATGCTGGGTTTTATAGGAGATTCATCAAAGATTTCTCCAAAATTGCAAGGTTGTTAATTCACCTGCTTTACAAGGACGTCTAGTTTATTTTTTAGTCTGAGTTTCTTGAAGCATTCTTGAAGATCAAGGAAGCCTTAGTATTTGCAGCTATAGTGCAAGCTCCAGACTAGACCCTACCCTTTGAAATCAGGTGTGATACAAGTGATTATGTAATAGGAGCGGTTCTGGGTCAGAGGAAAGACAATAAGCTCAATGTGATCTACTATGCAAGCAGGACACTTGACGACGCTCAGGTCAAGTATGCAGCTACTGAAAAGAGCTCCTTGATGTGGTCTTTGCTTTTGAGAAGTTCAAAACTTACCTCGTTTGTTCCAAGGTGATTGTGCATACAGATCACGCAGCTTTGAAATAATTGATGAAAAAGAAGGATGCCAAACCAAGGTTACTGAGGTCGATACTGCTACTTCAGAAGTTTGATATGGAAGTTATGGATAAACTTGGAGTAGAAAATGGTGTAGCTGATCATTTATCACATATCATAATAGAAGACTTGATCCCGATTGATGACTCCATGCCAAAGAAGCAGTTCATGTTGCTCAAAGGAGTGAAAAATCAAGACCAGAAGATCCACTCGGACTCCAACTTCTAGTCTCAAGTGAACGACTGCAACATAAAAGTTTTGGAAATTCGCCTTCAGCACATAAACAAGCTAGCTGGAACCACGATATCATGGTACGCAGATTTAGTTAATTACCTTGTTGTTGGTGAATTGCCAAAGACTTTGGATTCCTATCATAGGAAGAAATTCTTCAGAGATGTGAGCCACTATTTTTGGGATGAACTTTATCTTTATAAGAAGGGATTTGATGGTTTGTTCAGAAGGTGCATTGTAGAGGAAGAGGTTCAGGGTGTTTTAGAGCATTGTCATGGTCCAGCGTACGGGGGACACTTTGCTACATTCAAGACAGTTCAGAAAGTTTTGCAAGCAGGGTTATGGTGGCATACTCTGTTCAGGGACGCTCAAGCATTTATCTCCAAGTGTGATCCTTGTCAAAGGATGAGCAACATCAGCAAGAGGAATGAAATGCTGCAGAATCTGATTTTTGAGATTAAGGTGTTCGATTGCTGGGGGATAGACTTTATGGGGCCATTCAACCCACCATCACATGGAAACCGTTATATTCTGGTAGTAGTCGACTACGTCTCTAAGTGGGTTGAGGTGATTGCATGCCCAACGAATAATGCTAAAGTAGTGCTAAAATTATTCAAGAGCATAATATTTTCTTGATTTTGAGTTCCAAGAGTTGAAATCAGTGATGGAGATTCTCATTTCATCAATAAGCTGTTTGAGAATCTACTGAGAAAGTATGGAGTTAAGCGTAAAGTGGCTACACCTTATCACCCATAAACCAGCGGTTAGGTAGAGGTTTCGAACAACAAGATCAAGGCGATACTGTCAAGGATTGTTGGTGCATCTAAAAGAGATTGGGTTATGAAACTCGATGATACTTTATGGGCATATAGAATAGCTCATGAGATTCCAATTGGAAGAACTCCATCATCTTGCTTTATGGCAAGTCGTGTCACTTTCCTGTTGAGATCGAATACAAGGCAGTTTGGGCTACAAAGTTTTTGAATTTTGATCTCAAAACTACTCAAGAGAAAAAAGTCATGGACTTGCATGAGTTAGAGAAGATTATACTTGAAGCTAATGAGAGCTCAAAAATCTACAAGGAAAGGACTAAAGCACTCCATGATAAGAAATTGCACCAAAAAAGATCACAACTGGTGATCAAGTGCTACTACTCAATTCGAGGCTCAAGTTGTTCCCTAGTAAGCTGAAGTTAAGATGGTCTGGTCCTTTCAAGGTTAAAGAAGTTTTACCATATGTACAATAACTATGATTAACAAGAACAATGAATAATTCAAGGATAATGAGCAAAGGGTAAAGTTATACCTCGCTGATGAGACTATCCCCAAGAGAAATTCAGTTTCTCTGGACAAACCCACCCACCTCTGATGGGTGATAAAAAACAAGCTCAGCGACTTTAAATAAGCTCACTTGGGAGGAAATCCCATGGTATCCTTGTAAATATCTTCATTCCGTTTTTAAGCGTATATCTCTTATTTCTTTGTTTTCGATTTTCTATTTTATGAATCTGGTGAACTGGATTTTGACTCGAACTTCGCATCGGTGTGGTCAAGTTGCCGCGAAAGGGAAAAGAGTAGGAGCATCACGTGAATGAATAAAGGAAAAGGACGAGAATAATCTGTCTCTTCACTCCACCCTACTCTCTCTTGCATTGTGCTTTCACAAGAAACTATTGCCATTACTCCTTGTCTGCCTTTTAATTTTCACTCTCTTAGCATCTATTTCTCATAACATCTTTATCTTCTCTTTCATTGTAGAAATTTCAAAGTGACACGACCCGTTGCCGCCACAGACTCGAGATACACTGCTGTGTCGTTCTCGACTCGACACACTAGTCCGTGTGAAGCCACCACGCTCTTCATTGTTTTCCAACGAGAATTGAAGCTGAGTTGAGCCACCGTTCTTGACTCAAACCGTGACTCCGTGTGTGAAGTCGTGCTATTTCATGTGAAAGCACCTTCGAGTCGAGAACAGCTGTCACCGCACTGACTCGAGCTCTTTCTTCGATTCCATTCACCCTCCGCATTTCCTACACGACCAACAACTCCAAGTGTTGTTGCTCCGTGACTCGAATAAACACATCCGAGTTGAAGCTGAGTGACAATTCGAGGAGATGTATTAGATCTTCTTCAAAGAGAAGGTTAGCACGTTCAATGATGAAAGGTTCCCTAATTAATGTTGAAGACGACGACTAGGTTTTAAACCTTATGCAAAGACGAGAAGAAATTTGCAGGGGAAAAACGGTTAGAGAAGAACCCGATGATGAGGAGATGTTAGAAGGATATGAAAGTTTAGGCGAGGGAGATGATGGTGGAGATGAGTTTGACTGTGATGAAGCACCCTAGAAAATAAACTACAAGGAAGTAATCACCGTTTTTTGGCAGATGACGGTGGGAGGAACGAGGTACATGTATAGGGCAACAATGGTAAAGCTTAGGATTGCCAAGGATGTCAATTTTATGCTATAAACGTGTGGATTAACACAGTTCCTGTCCAATGTCCGAGAACCTTATAAATCGGAAACCATCCAATTTCTCGCATCAGTCACATGGAATGAGTATTCTAGTAAGCAAGAGAGGGTGAAGAGCACAAGTGGACTCGGAGAACTGAGCTACGAAGTCAACAACATAAAATGTTCTTTCACGGCAAACCAGTTCAAAGAGCTTTTTGAACATCCAACTTATGCGGGACTCGACATTGATTTCTATAGAGAAGAGTTGGATTATCTGTGGAAGATGATAGTGGAACCTGGACTATCTAATCCTTCTAACAATAAATCAGAAATCCTGTAATTCGTTATTTTCATAGGGCAATTGGTAACACTTGTTTTGCCATAAACGAGTCGAGATATGTGTGCCTATCAGAAATCGAGATGATTGACGAGGCTTTCATCTAGGTCCTTAACACTACTGCTAACTACAGAATGATGTTTAAGGGAGAGACGAACAACGTCGGGTTTACAAAAGCATTAATGAAACAGCTCACCACTTACACAGGATGGACGTCAATATTGACAAATAAAACTAAGGGAATCATTCGAATCAGTGGGATCGTAACAAGAATACTTGAAGTGTATGATGTTTCGTTCAAAACGAAGGCAATCCCTTCAGCATGGATCAACTCGGCGTACCTTCAAAAAATTTGATTCCTAGCATGAGCACCGCATGGAGGAACCTGATTGTACAAGTTCACTCACTCGAAGACATGAAAGGAGTCAAAGATAGCACTTCCAAATATGGAATATACTTCACTTAGTACGAAGGGTAACATGGCATTCATTCCAACGGAAGGGCTCTTCTTTGGAAAACGAACCCACACAGAATCTTAGGAGTAGAGACAAGAACCAACCGAGCGGTTAGACAAAACTCCAGAGTGGTTTTATTTTCACGAATACACACAGCCGCAGATGAGCAAGGGAGTGGCAACCGCTCATAAACACCTTAATATGGTGCAAAGATTTTGCAAGTGGACCGCTAAGGAAGTGATGACACTAAAGGTGCAGTTCAATCCCAGCTCTCACAGATTAAGAAATTTGACCCCTTCAAACATCGGGGGACCGACTCCACCACCTCTCAGACGGTCCAAATCAACCGTGCAGGAAGTTAGAAGGCACTCCACATTAGAGCGACCCCGTCGTGCATCATCATATATGAAGATACTAATGCCGTCCCATAAATAACATAAGGTAATGCCACAATCTTTTCACTTTGATCTCAACTTGCTTACTCTGCTCGAGCCAACAGTCAAACTCCATGACGAGCGATACAACTATGTTGCCGAAAGGACTCCAGAGTTGCACATCGAGTCGAGTCCTGACCTGCCACTTCGAAAGAGATCATCGAGTCGGACTTGACGGAGGAGAAGCATAAGCACCATTCGACAACACAAGGAAGGGGAAATAGAATCTCAAACTTTCCAACCGCATGCCCCACGATGATAGCATGGATGTGGATCCAGCGGAATGCCTCTCTTCAGGTAAGGTAACAAAATCTGGCTCTCATTGAATATAGTTCTGCATTGTTTATTTTAGTTGGTTGGTCTAGGATTTTCTTTCAGGCTTCTATTACACAAGGGACTATGTAGTTTAAGTCTGGGGGAGAGTCCTAGAGGATATTAACATATTTTATGTGTTTCTTAGTTTTGATTTCCATTCAGTTCATGCATTCCCTTTTAGTTCATGCATTGCATCTAAGGCATAGAAAAACACAAAAAAACGTAAAACTTTTTCAAAAATCATAAAAAGAGTGTCATGTTATATATAAGATCAATTCTAGCTGCATTTGTTTTTGGGAATCAATCTTTCGGATGATATGCACCCTTATTAGGTTGTTGGTTAATAACCTTAGTGAACATTGTGGACTGCGATTTTCCTCATTAGAAAGCTGATGAGTAGATCGTTCGCCTAAGAAACATGTACTTGTGTTGTGTCTCGGAAGGACTTGAGTTCATTCCCTCTAATTGAACTTTAATTGTCAAAATAGGGCCTAAAGATGCATTAAATGTTTTCCTTCCTTGTGCTTAACGTGATCTATTGCAGTGTGAATTAACCTAAAATGCTAAGCGATAAGAGGCCACAAAAGGGAACCAGGGGTGTGCGTAAACCCGTACACCTTTGTGTATCTTGGCAGTTGCTAGGAGGGTGCGTAAACCTGTAGACTCTCACACTTGTGTAAATCCACCTATCAATCTCTCAAAACGTTTGGTGAAGC
Source organism: Lepidium africanum (assembly GCA_900406405.1). Classification (NCBI taxonomy): domain Eukaryota; kingdom Viridiplantae; phylum Streptophyta; class Magnoliopsida; order Brassicales; family Brassicaceae; genus Lepidium; species Lepidium africanum. The sequence goes on from OVAX01002994.1 coordinate 12,715, forward strand.
GGCTGGGAGGGTGCGTAAACCCGTAGACTCTCACGCTTGTGTAAACCGACTCGAGAGAGTATTTGAAGCAACCTTCTCACGTTTGTCGATCCCCAAAAGGGACATGAAACAAACCTCTGATTCAAGTTATTACACCAAAACAAAACTGGGCAAGTGCTAAATTGAATCAAACAAGTAAAAGATGAAATGTTTAATTGAATAAATCTTGTTAAGTTCAGGAAAATTGAATTTTATATTCATTGATCTATAGTCCCTCCCGAGGCATGCACCACTAGATAGAGAATTGAATTTGTGTTCTTAGAGTCCAGCTTAGGTACTAGAAATCTTAGGATTATATGCTAAGCTTGGATGTGAGTATATTGTGGTTTTTCCGAAAGTACATATGGGTTCACTTGTGGATTACGGTTTTCAGTGTGATGAGTTGTTGTTTGAGGTAAGATATTCTCTTTGTCTGCAACCTCTTCTCCAGCTTAGTTCTATGCATTTGCTTGAGGGAAAGCAAAGTCTAAGTTTGGGGGAGTTGATATGTACGCATTTTAACTAGTTTTACGTGTCATTTTTAGTTTATTTTTAAATATTCGTTGCATTTACATCACGTTCGAGTCATTTTAGGTTGTTCGCATAGGTTACATTTGCATAGCATACACTTTACATTCAGAGTTGTTTTCAAGAGAGTTTGGATTATAGATGAAAGGGACCAACAGGACTTGAGAACGCATGGCAACTCGGACGTAGACTCACGGCGACTCGGATGGCGTACTCGTGTCGGCTGGTCGAGTCATGACGGGCCTCGTGTCACGACATGCCCAACATAGCGTAATGAACTAGATCTAGTCATGAAGTCACTGTATCTGATGGGCCAAGTCAACTCCACCTATGACAGCCCAATTACTCGACTCGACCCACGTGATCAGGTCAACTATTCATCTTAGTTTTTCGTTTCTATTTTTTAGATTTAACGAGGGATGAGTATAAATACCCCTTTTGTGTCACGAAAACAACCATCTATTTTTTTACCGCTACTTCAAGAAACCTTTTGAGCCTTGCGTTGTTGTAATTCCAAAACAAAAATTCTACTTTCGTTTTATGATATTTTAATTCAATTTCAGTTTGTTTTCATTCTAGTTTACCTTCTAAATTTTATGATCATGATATTCACTTTGATTTTTGTTCTGATTGTTTCACCCATGGTTTCTGAGTAGATAATATAGGGAGCGTGGATCTTTAAGTTTTCTAAGTCGCTTAATAGTAGATTAGTCTAGTATCTTTGGTTTTGGTGTTGTTAATGCTTGTTTCTTTTTGATCAATTGAAATATATTCTTAGATAATTTCGCGATGCAACTCAAACCACTTACTGGTGCAGTGGATACATTGGCCATGGCGGTGCAAGATTTCAAGAGAGAGACGAAATAGTATCTAGATATGATACAAGAGCGTCTAGATTTGATGAGCGCCCAGATTGTTGTAGCTTTTCACTTGCTTACCAGCGTACACGTTGAGAAACATAATCGTGTAGAAGCTCCGATGTTTGATGATGTTGAGTCTCCCCCGGTGATTGTAAATGGCGATGGTTTTCAATCGTCTACGGTGATTGAGGTAAATTTTTCTGTCCCAGAAACCCAACATTTTGTGGAATCTGATGCATATGAAGCTTTAGGGTTGATGATTGTTAATCAAGAATCAAGGCTCAAAAACATGGATATACTTGATTCTGATGAGAGAGCTACTTCTACTTGGCTTAATGTTGTTGATCGATCCTCTGTTCTTGGGCAATTAACTGATGCTGGGAAGTTTGAGTTGATTACGTTGAGTATGAAGTCTAAAAGGTTTCATATGAGTAACTGGGAAATTTCTTGAGCTCTTTTTGTTGATAGGCAAGATTTCAGGGAAATATTGTTTGCAAGATTCCACAGAACTCATCATTTCTTTATATTGGAACTATTGTCGCCTATCTTGGATGGTCAGATTTTGTGTTGGTATAATTCATAAGTTCTGGGATCAACTTTTCCTAATTGGTTGTATTTCAAAGAAGCATTTTTACTACAATTTGGTCAAGAACGGGGCTTATCACCACATGATGGTATGCTTGAACTGAAACATGTGGGGTTTTAGTGAGATTGTGCTAACGAATTTGAAGATTTATGTTCTTCACTGAATAAATTGTTGGAAGATACTTCAGAAAAGAAAGTGAAAACAAGTTTGTATACCAATTTCAATACACCGTTGAAAATTTTAAAGCCTCAGACTTTTTGGACTGTTAAGAATTCACTAGCAATGGAAGCTACATCAAATCGATTAATACTGGTTGGTTTAACAAGTTGGCTAATGGAGTTAGAGCACTCTCATGGTAAGGATGTTACTATTACAGCTGTTTGTTGGCAGAAGAACAGTTCTCAAGCTTTCTTTGTTGTGGTGGGAGATTAAGGTAGCTCAAAAATTCATTATAGTTCAAGCTTCTTTTACACCAAAGGTAAGATATATCTTTCTATGGCTAAGTTTGAAGATACGAAGAAATGACACTCACGTTTACCATCTTGGGCTTAGGATTCGTCAGTCCGGCACTACAGTTCTGGTATTTGTATTTGGGGTCGACGATCTATTTCCACCCCAAAATTTTGATATAACAATAGATCAACCTATATTTAGACCTTATGTCTAATTTCATCTAAAGTATACACGCAAGGTTTAATTGCACCCAAAATTAGATGATGAGTATCGAATTCTACACATAGTATACAAAATTGGTCTAATTACACAAATTGCTGAATAGTTATGGTTTTGTTGTAAACCAACAATTAGTTATGATCTTAAATCATTAATTAACCGAATCTAAACTCGACCAAATCTCAATTTGACAATGGAATTTGAGCGGGTTAGGATAAACGTTGTCTATTTGAGATTTGGTCGGGTCTAAAATTGGTTTAGGTTCGGTTAATTAATGGTTTAAAATCGTAATCAATTGTTGGTTTACAAAAAAGTCATAGTTATCTAGCAATTTGTGCAATTAGACTGATTATGTATACTATGTGTGGAATTCGATTGTCATTATCTAATTTTGGATACAATTAGACCTTGCATGCATATCTTAGATGGAATTAGACAGAGGGTCTAAGTATAGGTTGATCTGTTGTCGTATCGAAACTTTGGGGTGGAAATAGATCGTCGACCCTTGTATTTGAGCAAAGTGGGGAAAGCTTCCGAATTATCAGGCGTAGTTTTGGAAGTTTTATTGGATCAGCTTGTTTTTGCTCCTGTTTTTGTTTGGGTTTTCTTTTCTGCGGTTGTTATGTCTGAAGGAAAACCATCAAATGTCAAACCAAAGCTAAAACAGGAGAGGACTGGTGCAGTGCTAGCAAACTGGCAGCTATATGATCAAGAACATGAAGAGATGGGAGAAGAGATACTATTGCAACAACAATTGATGTAATTCTCTCTGTTTGTTCTTCTGGGATTGATAGCTTCTATCACACATTTGGAGAGAAATCTTGGAGCTATACCAAAATTTATAACAAAGTCTTTGTTGAGAGTTACAAGTGTGGCTTTAGGTGTGGTATTGATGCAACTGCATAGTTTCATCGTCTATGTCTGTTATGCACTGACATAATGGGAGCAAAGAAAACCCATCTGTGAATGGAGACTTTTTAACTATCAAAATGAAAGTGTTGACATGGACATACTACTTTTTGGAGACTAACCGGGTGGTGAGAATGTGTTTGCTGAAGCAGTGTGAAATTTCCATAGCTTGCAAAAAGGGGTTAATCCAGCGCCAAGAGTATGAGCTAGAAATAAATAAAAAACATGTGGAATTGAGCATAGTGTAGCAAAGAATCTTTCACTATATCTGGTTGTTGATGGTGTTGTACCAACTAAGTTGTTGTTAGTCATCATTTCACCAGGATTACAGGGTTTCTACATGGAAATATATGACATTACTGAGAAACTTTATGATGTTTTTCATGGCGGTCGTGTGGGTATATTGAAGAAGGTGAAGCAGCTCCATTCTGAGCTTCAATAGGAAAGGATACAAGCTAAAACTCCACAGTTTGTTGTCGATTTGGATGTGTTTGTAAAAGCACTGCAGGTTACTTATTGTACTCTGGCTGGAGAGTTAAAAGCTTTGGGGTCCATAAAGATATTTTGTCCTTTCCAGCTTGAGGACAAGCTGACTGGAAATGGTGGGGTATTGATATAGTCGTGGAGACGTGATGTTAAGTGTTCGTGAGTTTAGAAGATACAGAGAAGTAAGAAGAAAAGAAACAGAGAAGTGCTAAGTCACGTGAGAGAATTAGCCAAGCAAGGACGTGTCAAAGGCTGAAGTGATGACATGTCAAGATGTGGTGGTGTTTGGAAAGTAGTTTAGTGTGTTACGACTTAGGTTTGTATAAAATATCTCTTTCATAATTAGAAGGGATCATGGATAGATTTTGGGTATCTTGTGTTCCTCTTGTAAATCCTTTGAGAGAAATTAATGGAGATTAGGGTTTTACACAACTAAACTCTATCAGATTGCTAGTTACACTCTTATTTGGATTGACACCTATTATACTACATCGACATCTTAATGTAATAGGATTTGAAAATTAGAATAAAATCATGTTATCAGTAATTAGCTGGAAATTTATGAATATTAATAGTCTGATACAAATTAGGAAGATGAAACATAAACCCTATACAGATCAAATTAAAAATAAACCCGAACCCATAATGAAAAAACTCTTTTTATTTGAAACATGCAAGACCACAGTGAAATTCATAAACTGAGATCAAGTGAACAAGAATACAAGAGTAACTCAAATGTCTAATGTTTTTCTTATCAAAGCCTTCATTAATCAATTTCAACTGCCTTATGTTGTTTTCACAAATTTACGTATATATAAACAATTACTAATTTTGCTCGTTGTAAAGTTACTTATTTGAAGGTTATATTTATTTTTATTTATTTAGATTTATAATAAAATTATGATTAAATCAAATGTGTGTTTTTGTAAGTATAACTATATTTTTTTCCGTCAATATATCTTTATTAACGCATTAAGCAGCATCCAACATTACATGATGTCTTAAAAATTTAGAACATATATCAAACAACAACCAAGAGTTTGTAGCATCAGAGACAATGTATTTGGATACGTGATCCGTGACCCAAAAAAAAAAGGATAAGTGATCATCACAATTATTTCCTGCACGTGGTGTATAACAAAAGGTCATCTCATCATATTTCCGTTGCCAATTTTTTATTTCCTTACGGTAATTCTGTAGACGGAAATTCGCTGTATTGGTGTTAAGAAGCTTGGTAACTGAAATATTATCACCTTCGAATATGACAGCTTTGTATCCTAATGATCATAGACATTAAATAGCCCAAAGTAATGTTGTAAGCTCCCTTCCTCTACGGTATAGCGTCTTTCAAATTTGCCCATACCACCAACAATTACACACCCATTTTCATCTCTTAGGATCCATCCCATACTAGAATGTGTTGACCATGTGTGAAGCGAGACATCGTAATTTCATTTGAACCGTCCATGTAATGGTTTAACCCATTAATGTATCGAGCCATGTGTATTATTAGTCACAGAACATGCTGGTGTATCTGTAGGTTTATTAAACCATTCACGTGTATCATGTAGTGCTTGATCACGTAAATCTACAACACCATAGGAGGTATATGTAAGTATAACTATATATATATTTCATACTTTTTGTTAATTAAATATAAACAAGTTTATCAATATTTAACTAATTTTTAACATAATTATAAAAAAAACTAGAGTCAATTATTGTGGCATGATCCCAGGATTCTAAATAAAGTGTTGAGACCCGCGTTGGGACAAGGCCCATGTGTTTATTCGGACGTGACATTGGGGCAGCTCTTTAATTAACCTGTTTCAAGGCGATGGAGGGAAGCACTAGTGAACCAATTGTTTGTACCTTATGATGCTTGATTGATTTTAGGGATTATGATCCTGAGGAGAGAAATAGCTAATGCAATTTGGGTAAAATTTTTCTAAGTGAGGGAAATATACAGTGAATTCAGGGTATTGTGTAGAAAGTAATTTATCATTTTTATGGGTTTGAATGGTCCAAACATTCAGGTTGTTCAACAAATAATGTGGATTTTATCTTGCATATACTTTGTGATGATTTAGCAGTTAATTTAAACCTTAATCAGCAAGAAATGAGATGTGAGGTTTCATGTAGTGTGTGTTGTGCGAATGTTGAGTCTATCGGGCATGCATTGTTTAAATGTCCTCAAACACTCAAGTTTCAGTTTTGTCCATTATTCTGTTCTCGAATATAAATTCTTCTTTTGGAGAATTCTGAGGGATTTAGATAGAATTAGCTATTATTGGGATCTTTGGTACATTTAGAATGCGTAAAACGACTAAGTATTTTCCAGTATTAACTAAACCTTACGAATACTGTCATATTAGCAGAGGAAGAGGCAGCAACATGGATTCACGTTTTGGTCGGTGTAGAGAAAGCTTTAGGGAGTGGCCTAAGTGGTCAGTCCCAATGGGAGGAGGTTATTTATAGGCCTAATGGTATCTTCGACTTTCACAAGATACAAATGTTTCGTGGATGTATCGTGGAAAGATTCCAAATACTTTACGTGATTAAGATACTATTGTTTCACTAATGGTGAGAGGGGGTGAGTATGGGACCACCAGGAATACAAACCTAGGTAGTGGAGTGGGGTTCAATTAAACCCCCTTAAATTTTAATTTGTTTTATATAATAGTTATGTTATATTAAAATCAAACATTTGTACTTTTATATTTTGACACTCATTTAACTAACTCAAACTTTTGTTATTTTGTAGGAATTCTTTTTCTTATTTTAATATCACATAAAATATAATATTACCTTATTCAATAATTACCTCACTTTGACATTAACATAATTTGTTACATGTATTCAAGTGTATTACAAATGAGACTATGATGAAAAGATTTTAGGATATGAAGAATTACAGGGTGTCAACCAAAAACAAAAAGAAAGGAGAAGCGTATAGTAATTTTGTAAATTATTTTTTATCGATTGTAATTTTTGTAGTATTTATCACTTATTAATTATGGAACAACATCTTTTATGTTTTTATAAAAATACTATTTTATTATTATGATTCCGGTAAAAACTTTTTTGGGTCCACCACTGATATAGAGGAATTTATCATCTCTTCACTCAAAGGTTACAGCTTTGTTGTGGACAATTTCGAATCTCGTTGTCCTCCAAATCTTAGAAGTAGTGTTTGTAGCCGATTGTGTAGGTATCTTAAGGCCGCTAGAGGTCAGTGATGAGTGGTATACCTTACGGTTCACTTAAACTTTCTTAAGACTTCAAAGTCTCTTTAGTCATTTCTTTCTGTTTTTGATTCCAAAGAGTATCAATTACAAAATTGATTTTTTTACTCTACAGTGTAAGATGACATTTTAGGAATCCATCTTTTGTAAGCTTTATAATAGGGGTGAATTACGAAACTAGTCCAGAAAGATAGCTTAATTACTAAATTTTGTATATTAGCAAATCTAGTTTTTTAAGAGTAAATAAGACAATTTTACCCTTACTACTTTGAAAAACCAAAAAATATATTACAAAACTGCCATTAATGAGTAATTCCACGTCAGCGCAAGGAAAACAAGAAACTGTTTTGGTGGATTTAGACTAACTGGCATAATTTAGTAGGTTTTTGTAAGGTGTTATGTAGGTTCTCTAAGTATCATTTGTAGGTTGAATGTTTGCATAATTTGTAGGTTTAAAAATCAAGGTATGTAGGTTTTCTGAAATAGTTTCAAGTGTCCAGTGTGGAGTAAATTAACGTGCGATGTAGGTTTAAAGTGAATGCCTTGCTTCATAATGTAGGTTTTCTTTTCGGCTTGTAGGTTTCGTTCCATGTTTAGTTCAGCAAATGTAGGTTTGATTTCTCATCTTTGTAGGTTTATTATGTGTTGCTAGCCTAGTTTGTCATAGGTTTATACTATAAGTAGATTTCGCTTTGTAGGTTTTCCGAATATGCTATGTAGGTTAATGGTGTTATGTTATGTAGGTTTATACGATAAGTAGATTTTGCTTTGTAGGTTTTTTGAATATGCTTTGTAGGTTAATGGTGTTACGTGATGTAGGTTTATAAGATAAAAATATTTCGCTTTGTAGGTTTTTTGAATATGCTATGTAGGTTTATTATCTATGGTTTGTAGATTCCTTGTCTACGATTTGTAGGTTAAATGCATACGACATGTAGGTTTGAAGTGGTTTCACGGTAGGTTCCTAGTATTAGGTTTGTAGGTTTATTGGTCAAGCTTTGTAGGTTTTGTGAGATACCCTAGGTATCATGTAATAATAATTTTACCCCCGTCATTTACCATCCACCTAACAGCTGCATTTAATGCCATCATCGCCATCACCTACCTTGAGTTCATATGTTTCATCTCTGCGTTTGTTTTCTATCCTTTTTTAACAAGAAAAACCTTTGAGCTGTTGAAATTTTGAGATGAGTCTAGTGGAAGTGATATGTGGAAGATGGAGGCATAAGGGAAATCGGTAGTTCTTTTATCGCGATGAATCGTTTGGGAGAAAATTCATTACCGTTCATGCAGATCACAGTTCCTTTGTAGGTTTAATGTCTATGCCTTAGTAGGTTTTGTTATGTTTTCCTTTGTAGGTTGTGTTTTCTATGTTTTTCTTTGTAGGTTTGTTGGTCCATTTGTGTAGGTTTGTTTTTTCCTTTGCATGTTTTATTTGGTTTGTTTTTACCTTTGTAGGTTTTATTACGTTTGTGTAGGTTTGTTAGGTTTTATTACATTTTTGTACCTATGTAGGTTTGTTTTTACCTTTGTAGGTTTTATTCCCTATTACGTAACTACTTATTCGTTGTTGTAGTTGAAATATTGGAAGACTCACCGTGTGTTAAAGGAAGCACAGCAGCTGATAAGAGGGTCCTCGAAAAAAAGGTTTGAACAACTACCGTCCTACTTATTCTCTATAAGAAGAGCAAATCCCGGCACACTTATAAAGCTCAACATTTATCAAGATAACAAATTCAAGTTTCTCTTCATTGCGTTTGATGCGACCATCCAAGGATTTCCTTTTATGCGGAAGGTGGTGGTTGTAGACGGTACGTTTTTNTCCTTTTATGCGGAAGGTGGTGGTTGTAGACGGTACGTTTTTGAAAGGAAGCTAGGACTTTTCCAATTGTGCAACTAATTGACGCAATAAGGTCTATGTTAACACGGTGGTTCGCTGGTAGGAGGAAAAATGTAAGTTTGATAAGAACAACTCTCACTTTTGGCGTTGAGAAAGTGTTACAGGTATGTTACTTGTTTTATGTAGGTTTATTAGTCTCATCTTTGTAGGTTTACATAGTTGCAATGTAGGTTTACTAGTCTCAGTAATGTAGGTTTACATAGTTACAATGCCGGTTTACTAGTCTCAGCGATGTAAGTTAACTAGTCACTTCTTTGTAGGTTTACTAGTCTCATCTATGTAGGTTTATGTAGTTACAATATAGGTTTACTGGTCTCAGCTGTGTAGGTTTAGGTTAATTAGTCATTTCTTTGTAGGTTTACTAGTCTCATCTATGTAGGTTTACGTAGTTGTAATGTAGATTTACTGGTCTCAGCTGTGTAGGTTTACGTATCTCAGATACGTAGGTTTACTAGTCTCATCAATGTAGGTTTACATTGTTGCTATGTAGGTTTTCTTGCTCAGCTGCGTTGATGCTATGTAAGTTAATTATTTTGCTATGTTACGTACTTTTTTGAGTTTTTAGAGTCATCTAAGTTGTTTTCTTATTTTTTCTAGGGAAGAGTTGAGGAATCAAAACAATACCACGTACAAGACATAAATGAACATCAAACACAAGTCACAAATAACACGACATTTAATGTTGTGAACTTGACAGAGAGAAAATGTTCATGCAAGAGGTATATTACGGATCTTGTAATGTAGGTTAAATTTGGTTATATTTAGTGTTTGCGCATTGTAAGTTTACTTTTGGGTCTTGAATAATTAGTTTATTTTCCTTATTTGTAGGTTTATAATTGTTTTTTGTAGGTTTGTCGTTGTCAACTTAGTTCACATGTTTTGTAGGTTTGTTATTAGTATTTTGTAGGTTTATTATTGTAAAACATTTTTTTTCTTTTCTGTTGCAGGTTTTCATTCAAGGTTTTGTAGGTTTTTCGTCACTATTCATCATCTTCAACCTAGCTTTTCAAAAATTTCAAAAGTTTCAAAATTAACCCATTAGCCTTGTAATTTTGTGTTCTAATCAAAATACCCAACCAATAATCAACACAATGCAACTCAACTCACTCAACAAAACCCTCAAATTCAAGTTATATGGAAAACATGTAATTTTGGAGTTGTGAACTTTCATGAAAATGAAGCTAATGAACTCATACCTTAGAGGAGTAATGAAGATGACTATAGAGTACCTAAAACTTTAATAAATCAACACAAAAGCACAACAAAATCTTTTTTTTAAAAAATTCATTGTTTCTTCTTCTTCGTTGAAAAAGAAGAAACAAAAAAAGTTTGATTATTTTAAAAAATTTAATCAGTAATAGCATTATTGTAATAAAATTAAAACCCTAAAAAATACATGTAATTTCCTCAGCTCTGTTACTGTTTACAGATTCCAGAAAACTAGTTTTGTAATTAAGTCATCTTTCTGGACTATTCTAGTAATTATCTCTTATAATAATTAAATTGACGAAAGGAAACTCATTAAAAAAATCATGAGTTAAATTGACGAAAGGAAACTCATTAAATTAATCATGATATAGGCGCTGTTCTTTAACGTGTCGTCAGAGACACTAATTAGCGACTAAAATTAAGCTTGGTAAAGTCAAAAATGAAGGATGAGATAAGAAAATGACGGTCGCTGCGGCCATAAAAAAGTATTGATCTTGTCACTTAAAAAAACAGAGACCATAAAAGTACTCGCGCGACTCAGCAATATGTAAAATTATTGTGTTACTTAGTATACTTAAATTATTTTCCATATAGATGTGAACCCATCTTTTGCGGGTTATAGATGCTTCGTTGATGCCTCTTGGAAAAGTTCCGACC
>OVAX01002995.1:0-23779 GCA_900406405.1 Lepidium africanum
GTGTAACTTATCCTTACTCATTTTTGGTAATATATGAATATGTGTTGACAAAAAAAAAAAAAGAGTTTATTGCAAATCAGACAAGAGTGTTTACTTTGTGATTCAAAAAACAAAGATGTAATAAAGATCAAAATTTGAAAATAAACTATTCAAACACATAAAAACCCGTGCATCGCACGGGTCTTTCTCTAGTATCATATAAAAACAAACTAAAAATCTTGGATTCGACGTATTTTGGCGAGACCTAATTAACCTGGTTATGCAAACGAATAGAATAAAACTTGTTTCCCGGTCATGTAAAAGGACAAAAAAAAATAAGAACTGATGTGGACGCTTTGGTTAATCTCTGTCTGTTCGTCAACTTGATTTCGCTTCTAGATGTAAGCTTTCTCGAATACTTGTGAATTCATCTCATCTCTGTCGAAATCAAACCCTAATTTCACTCTCGTCTTTTAGATTATGAATCCAATATTATTCTTACGTTACAATCTAATTTATGGAATCGAGTAAAACAAATAAACCCTAATTTTCGAGTTCGAGGCCATTTGCTAAACTTATAGATTCGCTCATTGTTTCAATTTCTCTTGCGTTGAAGCTTTTCCGGTTTACCTGATCCTGCAACTCCACACTTGAAGAATGTCTGGTGATGATGATGAACGCTCTTCTGGCTCGGGAGATGAAGTTAACATCGTTGATGGACACAACAACAAGACTACACCGTCTGGTTCTAGACCAACCCGCAAGCGAAGTCGCAAGGGTGATGCAATTGTTGAAGCAATGTTAGAAATCGCAGCAGCTTCTAAGATGAGAGCAGCTGCTTTGACTAAGAACAAGGACACATTCTCTATCAGCAAATGTATCAAAACATTGGACGACTTACAAGGTGTTGATCAACATATGTACTTTTTTGCCTTGGATTTGTTTGAGAACCCGACTGCTCGTGAAATTTTCATGTGTCTGAAATCTGAGAAACGATTAAAGTGGCTTCAGGGCAAGTGTAGAGCTGCTTAGTTTGCTAGTTTTTCATCATCTGTATGTTGATAGTTCCTATAAATTTGACCTTTTGTTTATGTACTTTCTTGGTCAAATGATATCATTTGTTTGCGAGTTGCTTCCTTTACTTATATCTATGAAGATTGTCACTCACTGGTACAAACTCTTTTTGATCATGTGGAATTACTCTGTTATCTTTGGATATACTTTCAGATTCGTCGAATAGTAGCGATGATTTTGACATAGAATTGGATGAGATGGAATTAGTTGCTGCAGCTGCTGGTTACATGTACTACAAAAGTCTAGTAAATCAACCTCAGAGTAATTCAACTCTTACAATATGTACATATCTGGAAGACGTGCTAGAAGGACCTGTAGAAGATTGCAGGAATTTGCTTCGGATGGATAAACATGTGTTTCTTAAGCTGTCTGAAATACTTCGTGAGAAAGGCTTGCTGGGAGATACTTCTAATGTTTTGGTAGAAGAGCAGGTTGCTATGTTTCTATGCATCGTTGGTAATAATCAGAGAGTTAGAGTGATACAAGAGAGGTTCCAGCGTTCTATTGAAACCATTTGCCGGCATTTCAAAAACGTACTAAAGGCGGTTAAGTCATTGTCACGTCATTATCTTCATCCACCATCTCTGGAAACACCTCCAGAGATAGTCGATAACAAGAGGCTTTATCCATATTTCAAGGTAATTAAAGGAATTAATCATCATTAGATTCTCTGAGTTTTGGTATTGTGATACAAGATTCTTTGTTTTGCTTTGTTTCAGGATTGTATAGGAGTTATAGATGGAATGCAGATTCCAGCTCACATACCACCAAAAGACCAGAGCCGGTTTCATAACAGGAAAGGCAAACTTACTCAGAATGTACTTGCAGCTTGCACTTTTGATTCACAGTTTATATTTGTCTACCCGGGATGGGAAGGCTCTGTTGAGGATTCACGCATGTTAAGGGCAGCACTAGATGATCCAAACCAGAATTTCCCGCAAGCCCCCAAAGGTTTTATTTAGTTATAAAGTGTCTTCTACATTCAACTTATCCCTTGAGATTTCTACAAGTCTCTAAATGACTCCATTGTTTCCAGGAAAATACTATCTTGTCGATAGAGACTACACAAACTCGGAAGGATTCATTGCTCCATACCCAGGAACAAGGTATGGTCTTCACAAGTTTCGTGGCGCAAGCCAAATGCCACAGAACGCTCATGATCTTTTCAATCACCGGCACATGTGTCTAAGCAAGGCTATCCAAAGATCATTCAGCATTCTGAAAACTCGGTTTCAACTCCTGAAATCCGCGCCTCAGTATCCGTTTGATGTACAGAGGGATCTGGTGATAGCTACTTGTACTCTGCATAACTTCATCAAAAGGGAAGATGGGATTCACGACTGGCTCTTCGCTGCAGGCGCTGAAGATGATGCTCTCTTAGAGGAACCGTGTGAACAAAGGGAAGAAGAACTGGAATTGTTGCACATGGATTCGACTCCTATGGAGCCTGTTGGAGATTCTCTACGAGACTCCATTGCTTTAACGATGTGGGATGACTTCATGAACAAGTGGGAAGAATGGTAATTAGTTAACTAAGTAGATTCGTTATGTTCCATTGTTGACCAAGCTGTATAGGTGAAGCTGTAGGAGTGCATTTTGGCAATTACGTGATGAGTAAATTTGGCATTTTTCTCGCCATATGGTTACAGTTGAAATTTTCATGTAAAAAGTTTCAGAAACAGACATTGGTCATGAAATGGAATTGAATAGCTCCAACGTTGAAAAGATTGGCTTTCCTAAGATGAATGGATTTTTCACAATGTCAGTCTGATCATTAAAAAGAAAAAAGGGCTGTTATATTTTTTGCTCATCTTTTTTTTTTTTTCCTATACTGAAATGGATTGAATAAGTATTTTAATCAGCTACAGCAGACTTACATAATAACTCTCAATTGTCCAAAGACTATCTCTAATATTGTAAAGCCATAAAGGCCTGGAAAAAAGGAGCCAAGAATATTATTTACCAAAAACTTCATTTGTTAAACAAAAATCCTTTTTTCTTCCCCTTCTTTCTCTGTAGAGCCTGCAAAGAAAATATCAAACCAAATTAATCAACCAATGCTTCTCAATAAGCCAATCTTTGTAAGCTTAGTTTCTCCTGTGATGCTTTGTTAGAAAGAAACAAAACAATGATGTATCGAAGAAGACAAATGATTATCTGTCTGTATCATTACCTTCTTAAGAAATAATCTAAGGGTGAGCACAATTGTATCTCTTGAGCTGCCAAATACAAACACAAAACAGAAATCAGACAGAAAAGAGGTCTCTTTAAAACCAAAAAAGGGGTGTCCTTCCACTTTCATCCATCTACATCATTTTCATAGTAAAATTCAAGCATGGACCCGATGTAGGAAATTTGATCTACTTGCTTCATCCAGAGAAAGCCAGAATTTTACTTACCAGCTAAGATCTGTAGCATCATTGTCCACTCGACAGAGATGTTCCACGCCATCGGTACCAACAATCACAAAATCCGCAGGCTGATCAAAGGGAATCAGAATCTAATAGAAGAATCAGAAAGATCATAATATTAGTTCATTCTTCGGTGTGTATTTTAACACAAGTATCAGCCATGATCATAAGAAAAAGGCAAACAGAAGGCAGGGATCTTACAGCAGTAGAAGAGGAGAACTTGTCTGTAATTACAGGATCATTATTAGGTTTGATACTGTAGCTTTCTTTCTTAATAGACAACGTAGCTGCTTCCCATATATCCATATAACCAATCTATTTCAAAGAAGATCACATAGTTTAAAACAGTAATGTACATGCACAAGTGAGAAAGTAAAATAGAGGAAGTATATTAAAAACATTCTAAGAAAAACCAAAGAACACATAACTATTGTAAAAGATATAAAATAAGAGAACTGTCATACCGCATAGGAGACTTTGAATAGAGCATGACTGTTATAAAGACTCTTCTCTATATGGCTCTGCATCTCTGGATCTGAAAATAGAAGAAGTACGTAATTAAGAGATAAGTCCAGAATATACGCACTGGCAATCTCTGCAGTATGCCAGTATTTAAGAATAATAACTTCAAAGTACGCTTTACTTATGATTTTCCAGAAATACTTAAATCTAAAGGAGGGAGAGTTGAATTATCAGACCAACCCAAAAACAGCCAGAAGAAACCAATACTGAATTAGCAATTGATAGGTCATGTACTTTCGATTTATTAAACACTACGGGTAAAAAAAAAAAAAAACACAGGTCCCTCAGTAGTCTTCACCATATAGAGTACCTTACGGAGGTGTGGAAGATATTGAACAAACAAGCCACGGATTGGATTTTCTCAAGTACATGAGTGATAAAATGTGTCTGAGTAAAAATAGACTTACGACACGTGATCTTGCAATTCTCATTGGCGAATACTCTTACAAGCTCCCCCTGGAACCAGAAAGAAAAGCATACGAATTACTAGGCCACACAGGTAACGAAATGGTAATCTAATATACCACAATATCAAAGTCCCCAAACATATTGAAATGTTCTCCACGATAAAGTTAATGGAAACCTAAGGTTTTCCTCTTTTATTTGTTCATTATGCAAAGATTAAGTAAAAACCTTGCGGTTGTTGTCATCCAAGGGGTGAACCTCAATCGCAAGGTATAAACCGACATCATCAGCACTGACAAGATAATTAGGCCTCTTTGCTCCTGCGTTTGGATATTGACAAGAGTTGTTCTTATGAACATATATATATATATATATATATGACTTTTTTACTGCCATATAAACTCCGTTGTCATATTTGTTTGTAAACATGAACGGAAGAAATATAATCTTTGAGAATAAGGCAAAGGTATTAGCGGGAAATTGTGTACCATCAATGTAGTTAACTGATCCATCTTCCAGATGCCGTACCCACTGATATTTCAAGAAAGGGAGAAGATATACTAAAAATGCAATTTGATGTAAGCTGAGTAAAACTTAAAGCTCTTCTATTTCGTATGCACCTCAAAATTACATTTTGTCGTTCCGTTTATAGAGTGACCAGAAACCTGAAGCTCCCGTCCAGGAAAAGGTTCCCCTGATATCTGTAGGTCTGCGATACCTGGCAATGGATCATCCTCCGCAGCTGCAACGAGTGATCCACAATATTTAAAACAAACTGAAAGACAGTGATGGAATTGTTATTGCGCCACTAATATTGTCATTAACCAGTTACCCTCGGAAAATGATGAAGATGGCTCTTCAAGAACTGGGGCCAAAATTGGATAATTTGGGGGGCTTGGATTATCAACAGCTGCATACGTTGAATTTTCCAAAGTCTTATTTGTATCTGCTTGTACTTCTGCATATGCATTGTCCATAAACGTATTGCTGAGAGGCTCACGAAACTGAACATGATTATTTTGTCCATGAGGTTCATTTTGATTGAGAGTTGGTTGCACAGTCATCTGGAAGGCTGGCGATCTGACAAGACACATTTGAGCCTTTAACTAATTTCAACATTGCAAATCAGAAGCATTCAAATTATTGGTTTAGAGAGTAACAAGTAGTTCATAAATTGTCTAGTCGACTAAAAAGCTTGATAGTTTGAAAATGCCTGGTATCTGCATCTAGCTTCTCCTAGCCCATTACCCAAAAATTTACAGTGTACATTGCTTTCGGCATTATCGTTGAATCCCTTTAGTATTTATCAAGAATCACTAATATCTCTGGTATCCGGGACTCATCAACGAATATAGTGCATTAATACCTCTCAGGACCATCAAGATGGTAATTACTCGCTGCTGATTCACCACGCCCATCTTGATGATGGTGTTCCATATCTGTCTAATGGAAATGAAAGATGGATTATTAGATTCAAGTCACTTAGCACATTGAAAGGACACTAAGGAATATGAACTTACTGAGTATCTCAAACCAACGCCAACAGGCTGATATGGTGACAAAGGTGAAGCATTTGAGTGGTTTACATCTGACTGCCAAGGTGCTAATTGGTACTCTGTCTCCTTTAGCTTTGTCTAGTACCAGACAAGAAAAAGAATCAGAACGAATCACCTTATCATAGATGAGTAGGCAATAGCACCAGCATCAACTGTACAACTAAGCTGTAATTACAAATGAAACAAACGCTTAAAAATGATGTCTGGCAAACCCTATGTCCGCATATCATACCTCAGTAAGATGGAGCTTCTCCTGCAGATGCCTAAATAGAACCTGAATATGATGTAAACATCAGCCACGTGTTGTAACAGGAAAGAGATACATTAAACCTTCACTCCAACATAAATGGGAGCTCTATCAGTCACTTTAATCTCAATGGCGCTCAGTTGTTATTGAGGAGACCACTTTGTCACTTTTTTGTATTTTGTTTTTAGTTCTATGAATTTCAGGGGTGGCAAAGTGGAAACATTTTCAGCCGAAATGTAGAGCAACCACCCAAAATACTATCGTACAGTAAATAGTTTTCGGAGATAGACAGTCAAAGTGATCTGAAAAGCAAAACAAATAAACTAATAAAGGAAACGAACTTGGGATTTTTGTTCTAACCTTCACACTGCTAACAATAGACTGTGAATCAGAGAGCTGTGGATGCAGTGAATATTCCGATAGAAGAGGCAACAAGTACGATACAAACGTAGATCTCTCTTGCTCTGCAGCCTGATAAAACCAAAAGGGCATTTTCCAATTAGATTTATCCAATGAAAGTGAGGTGTCAAAGACAGAACCAATTTTTTGTCAACTGAACCACTAAACATGATCTGTAAGTAATGATGGAAACCAAAGATGATAACTGAAATCCAACCAAAAAGGGTCACAAAATTAAGTAGAAACGACCACCAACAATACATGTGCGAAAGACAGAAAACTGTAGTCGCATACCCAAAGATAAAAGTTGAAAATACCTGTAAGGCATATGTTAAGCGTATATTTTCCTCAATGATCTCTTGTCTGTACGAGAGAGCTTTTGATGCAGCATCAACAAGGTCGTGTTGTTGTTGATCAAATGCCTGTCACAACAAAAAGGATAAATTAGCGTCTGAGTGGTTACCAGAACAAGTAAATAAAATTTGATACAAGATAACAATATACAGATTTTGTAATAAATAGAGGGAAAAGCTAACCAAACGCATATGCGCAATACGCTTTTCCAAAACATATTTTTCATTGCGTATTTGGGCTTCCTAGAAAAGGCATACCAAAATGTTAGCCATGCATTGTAGCATAAAATCAACCAAGTATGCATAACAACCTGGGATTAAACTAGTGATTTACCTTGACAGAATAATCGGCAAGATATTTTCGTAAGCGCAAAATCTCTTGTTCTTGTTCTTGGACCTTGTGAATGAGGTCCTAGATAATTACATACTCAGGGAAACAATTTCACAATTTCACTAATAAAGAAAGCAAGATAGTAAGAGTGACTAAGACCTGCTTCCATGCAGTCCCCGAATGATTTACTTCACCTACTGGCATCAACTCATGAGAAGACGTGTTGATGTGTGAGTCATGATCTCTAACCACTAGCGGTCTAACAAAGAAAAATCAGATACTGAATTACAAGAATACACTTCGCCTTGATGCAAAGGTAGCTGAACCATTAGATAAGAATAGAACTGCCACAGGTGGGCCAGCGTTAATTAGAGGTTCAGTACCTCACAGGAGATAATGATATTGTAGATGGCGATGAAGACAATTGAGAGGCTTCCCCACCACCTACAGTTCCTCTGACAGTACCATTAATCATGATTCCCTCAGAATGGTCATCAGAACGATTACTCACAGTAGCTTCCTCTCCATTTTGATGCAAATGCTGGTGAACAACCAGCATATCTGACGAATCAGTACCTGAAGCAATAATTTTTCCCTTCCTTCGGTCAACTGGATTAACACCAGTGGCCAAGTCGTGTAACAGGGAAGACCCGCCGGCTGAGGTATTCGACTGATTTCCTAGATCAGATGTCTGGGGCAAGCATTCACCTGATTTCTAAGGAAGACAGAGAAATTTTTAAAACAAACTACCATGTAAACCACAAATAACACTAAAGCGACTTACATATTTGGCAAGCTCCAGATATCTTTTCTGAAGTTCAGACTTTAATAGGTTATTCTCCTCTACCTGGCCACAGAAGAAAAATTGTCAGAGAAGACCAATAAAATCTATATGCTGGACGCAAATCCCATTTGCGTCCAAATCGTCCACCAAGTAAGTATTAAACATATTCAGATCGAACCGACCAATTTGTATTAGAAAATGGATGGAAACAAGAAAGTCAATAACGGATGCTACAACCCAAACTATACTCATTTCCATTCTCTGGCATTAGTTAGAGCAAATCAACCTACATTTTCTGCAGCTACTTTGATAAACTTACAAGGAACTTTGGGAAGTAACTTTAAGTGACGAAATGAAGTGATTAAACCCGCAAGTACCACCTAAGTAAAAGTATTTTTCATTTGAAACAATTCCATAGATACAGAAGAGAGAAGCTAAATATGAACAAAGACCTGCTGCTTGATTGTGGCTTCTGCGGCTTCGACAGCTTTGATGACTTGAAATAAGCTATCGTTTTTAACGTCGTTTTCATGGGAGCCAGAAGATTCTCTGAGACCCACTCCTGAAAACCTCTCGGCAAGTCTTTCCTCATGGCCGTTGTCCATATTCAGTCCCAAAAGCTCACGAATCCGAAATCGAACCCTTAAGAAACTGAACAAAAACCGGCTCGAATTTCGGCCTACTCTCAAAATCTCATCTAGGTTTTCCAGTAACCAATCACCATTCAGGTATTACCCGAAGAGAACCTTCGAGATTTCAACAGCAATGAAAAAAGAATTCGGATAAAAAAATCGAAAACAAGTTTAGAGATTAACAAGAAAAAATGGTATGATTGAGAACGAGAAGATAGTTTGTAAACAATACGGATACAAAAAAAAAAGTTTCAAAAGCTATTCATTCTTCTCGCTCGCTCGAGCAAACTCCCTCAGTTTTTTCTTCAGAGTTCTGAGAGTTGTGACCTCAGAATTGGGTTTTTCAGTATTAATTTGTTTTTGTTCCAATTCTAATTATTAAAGTTGTTTTCTTCTCTNTAAAGTTGTTTTCTTCTCTTTAATATTAGTGTTTATTAGATATAGAATATTCAGGACTCATTATTGTCTTAAGTAATTTATTAATTTTATTACAAATTTATTTGTTATTATATTTTAGCAACCTGTAATTACATTAACTTATTAAAGTTCAATTTTTTTTTGCTTATTACATAGCATTATAAAAAACTTTCCTTTTAATCATATAAAAACAAAATTAACACCTAATCTTATTTGGAAAGGAAACAACCAAGTACACTCATTGTTCTAATTATATGCATTGGTTTTGGTTCCATAAGTCTTGCTTCATGCTCCTGATTTTTAGCAACAAAACTATGAAATCTAAGACAAGATTCTGTAAAAGAAATGACTGATAAAACAAATGTTGTTCATCTCACGGAGTCTATGACACAGTAAGCTTCACATCCCTTTTTCTTTATTCTTGTTTACTTAAAAGGAGGAGCCAACCAACTGCAATTTAAAGACAAAGACAGACAATAACAGATAACTGAAACCATTTTTTGTCTAAATCTAATGAAGTATAGCATTAGTTAAATGCGACGAAGAACATCGGTTAGTAAAACTGCGGATTGCATGCTCTGTCCTGCCATCCAAACTTTGAAGGTTTTGGTGAAGTACTCTGCATCACTCCATTGTTTAAGCTGGTGGAGAGAGAAAGGTCCCTGTATATCACCCTGAGGATCCTTGTATAACCAGTTTAATTTCTCTTTATCATAAGACGGAACCTCAACATCTTCAACTCTAGGGTTAAGGGTCTCTCCATTATCTTCTTCATTGTCATCATCATCGCTCAGTTCGATTATCTCTAATGGATTTGGTTTAGCTTGAGATCTGTTGTTGAGATCAATTTGTACTGTCGACTCCTTAGTCGGCGTCTCTCCTCCTGTGATGCCCTTTGCTGGCACCTCTACATCCCCATGAACACACTCATCACCTGTAGTTGAGAAGAATTGGGATTGGATCAATTCTAGAACATCTCGTTGTTAAAATGGTTACAGTAGAGCAAACCAATTGGTAGACCAACCAGTTGATGCAAATCAATCTCGAAGCTTTAAAAGATCCCTATGCCAATTCCTTTCATGTTCTACCAAATACAAACGAAAAAAAAAAAACAATATGGAGGTTTATTGGAGGGTGGATTTTAATGGATTTATAAAACTATGAGGATTTCGAAATCCATATAGAATTCTTAGATTTTAAAATGTGAATTTGAAAATCAATAAACTAGATTTTAAAATTAAATCATGCTTAAGTAGCTCATGATTTCAAAATCAATGCTTAAATAACACATGATTTGAATATGGATTTTGAAATCATTGATTGAATAACACATGATTTTGTAAAGATTTCTAAATCCATCAAAATCCATTAAAATCCACCCTCCAATAAACCCCCTGAAAGAAAGAGAAACAACATCGTAGACCCACCAGATGCAGTCATAGCTTATAATGTTTGCAGATATATGAAGTTTCAGGAAACAAAATTCTTCTGGTATGACTTTTCAAATTTTTGGGCAAATATATGATATGATGAAGCAGTAATATCCACTGTCAATTAAATTTTTATAATTCAGATAAGATGCTAGTATGTCGACACAGACAAGAACAAATATACGTAACTACAGATGAGTAAAAATAAAAAAATTTGACAGATAAAACGATGATGATAATATTACGCAGTGAAACAAGTAGGCCTATTTATTTTATGACGCACCTGCATAAGCAATCCATGTCAATTCCCTGTTTGATTCCATAGCATAAGATGGGGTTACCGGAGTTGTGTTGGGTTTTGATATCAGATAACCATTACATTGTTGATCTTCTCCAGCAGAGAGGCCGCGGACTTCTGGGGTTTCTTGGATGCTCGATGATGGAGATTCAGTCAGTCGTTGCTCACTGTCACTTTTATGAGCCTCAGGGGACGCTTCAGGGTTTGGTAGAAGTTCCTCTCCAATAACTTCTGGAACTTTGCTGAGTAGCCGGGACTGTTCTTCTGGATTTTCAAGAAGCTCCTTCTTCTCCAGGTACTCAGACAGCGTACAACTCTTTGACGTCAAGAAAAAACGATTATCCTCATTTCCGATCTCATTATCAGTTTCTCCAGATGATATATAGTTCATTTGAAAGTAAAACAAAAGACACAAAAAATGTTCTCATAAAAAGGATATTCCCTCCGCCATCCCTTCTCATTGGCCCGATCAATAAGCCTTCGTAGCAATTTAATTTCTCTTCCAAGCCACTTAAAAGGAAGACAACAAAAATTGATGGTCAGTTAAAAGTTGATCGTCTTAATAGTAGTGTGCTGCGGGTACTATCAAATCTAGTCACATTCACAAGTATTTATGAATAATATATACAGAAAGGAAGCATGAGAGGAAGTCCACAAACATACATGTTTTGTCTGATCTTCATGTAAACTTCTGGCTTTTTCTTCCATCTCCACCTATCCAAGGTTCAGGTAAATAATGAATAAGAACTGCTAAAACAACACCAAAATCTAGAACGCCATTAGGAACAAGGTGAGTAGTTGCTGGGATAGACGACAGACATGTAAATCTTTGAGAACTGCAAAAAACTGACTTTCTGCAAATGAGAAATCATGGCCTTCTTAATAGAAAACTTACAATTGTCGGCTTCTTAAGCAAATCGTTTTTAATCCTCTGATGCAAATCTTCACATTCCTCCTGCATAAAGATACTTAAAGTTATGATATATCACAGAGTATATAGGCTACAATAGGCGTTGGTCATATATTGTGATAACGAAAAATAATACATCATATTTAAGTAGAAAATAGAATCCCGATGGCTGTTCTCAAATTTTCATCGATCAGAAGCAACAAATTTAAGGAATGATAATAACTTTCTCAATTAAGTACCTGGGAGAAATTATCATCAGACAGCATAGATATGGAAACGTCTTTAATATAATTTGTAACCTGAAGAAGAAAATCATCAGTCCCATGTTCCTTCTTCACGCCTATGTAACAGACAAAACAAAAGCACAGAGAGAGCTCAACTTTCTACAATATACCAGAGATTTATAAGCAAACAAGCAGATTCTTGGAGAGGGATTGTAGTGTCCATAGAAACGCACAAACGATACAGACAAAATAACAACCAGGTATAAATTTTCAGAAAATTACCTGTCACCTGAACTAGCAGATAAGGGTTCTTCTGAAGATAATCATTAGGGTCAGACTTAATCCTCACAAAACTTCCCAACATCTTACCTTCAAAGGTGTCAGGAGACTTCACCAGTTCCTGAACTAAACTCTTTCTCAAGTAGACAAGCTTAATATTATCACTAACAATTGCAGCAAAAGTGCCTTTAGGTTTCTTAACAACCTTTGCTTTCCCATTAGCTATCTTATCTGAGTGACAAATGAACTGTGGTTCATCCTCGTAGAGATAATCAAAGTCTGAATCATCCTCGTTCTCTTTGTAATGCTTTTCAAGCATATCAAAGACTTTCATTCTGAATATCGTCTTACTCCCAAAAAGCAGAACCAAGTTTACATCACAGATAACTTTCCTTTTGTTGGAAGGATCTAAAAGGCTTTTATTTGCAATATACCTTGCAATAATTTCACTAACCTCATACCGAGAGATCATTTCTGTGGTATCTTTACCAAGTGATTGAAGAAACTCAATGAGTTGTCTCGAACCCCATCCTACAAATTCGTATTTTTTAGGTCTCGCCTTCCTTTTCCTCGAAGCAATCACAGAGCCATTATTACCTTCCTCAACCCAAGTTATATCTCCCATTTCAACCCAAAATTTGAACAAAATTCTCTTGCAAAACCTATCAAAATCCAAACCACTACGACTAAAACAGTATCGAATCAAGCTTAGGAAACTCTAAATCCTACAATTGCAACAAAAGGCGAAACATGTACTCTCTTGCTGATTATTTCCAGAAACCAAACGAAAGTCGTTGGGTCAAAATAAATTTCCCTTCGACACGTGTAAGAAATTCCAAATGGGAAGAGAGAGAAGAAAGCCCGTTAATTTGACGACATGCACGAATTCGCAGAACAGCTCACTTAACAAATCGCTGAAATCACTCTCGCTTGAGTGGAGCTCAAAGAGAGCTCAGATTCTCTGGCGACTTTGAGAGGAGAGGCCGCGAAGGAATGACCAGTGGCAGCAAAAAATCGGTACCACGTCTAAAAACACTAGGGAATTTTCTTCTCACAGTTAACTCTTTTTTTTTTTTTTGCAACAATTAAATCGTTAATCCCTAATTAGAGAATAATTCAGTATTTATAAAATTAATTAATTTTAACAGATTCTTTATAATAATTTTGGAGAGTAGCAAGTGAATTAGATTGAATACAAACTTGTTTTATGTAGTTTTTGATCATAGTTCAGTTCCAATTTAAGAAAAATACAACAGTTTTTTGGTCTGCTAACAGGTTTTAGATTTAATCTCTATTCTTTTTGGATTTCTTCTTGGAAGGTTTATCAGCAGATGATGCAACAGCAATATACTCTTCTGCATTCACTCTCTCGTGTGTCTTCTTCTGCTTTTTTAACTCCTCTGTCTTGCTCTGCAACACCAACAAAACCAAAACAACAAAAACCAACTCAGTGCCAATTCCCCAAAGCAAAAAAGAGAGGTGTCTATATAGATTTCCTTTTACCTTTAAGGATTTTGTTAACTCGGATATATCGTTCTTTCCATCCTGAGAATTGTTTGAGTTGTTGTTCTCCATCTTAGGTTCCTGCAATAACCGATCAAAAGAAGTTGGTGATAGGAGTTTTAGGGTTTTCATAGAGAAGGTAGAGAGACGAGATTTGTATTGAAATGACAATGAAGTGAGTAGAGAGACCTCAGGTGGAAGGAATGAGGCATCTCTCTTTCTTTTGTTCTCTGTACTCTTCTCAGTCTGTTTTTCTAGCTTCTCCTGCCATTTTTTCTCTGACTTCTTTTTGTCACTCATGAAGTATTCTCCAGACTCCAATTGTAAATCAATCTGGAAAAAAATCATTGAACAAGTTCAAATGCATTATTATAGTTGTGCAAGGGAAAGAAACTAAATAACAGAAAAGCACAAACTATATACTGCGCATATAGTAAAAAAAGACTTCTTCAGAAACATTTTATCAATTTGGGTTTACCACCATAGAAACACATGAAAAAATGTACTTAAGAGGATATGGAAAGCAACGATAAAGGAATTTGTGAATAATTTCGCATGAGCAAATTTCTTACCTTGCTAGGCGGTTGTGGAGGAGGGAAAGGTGTGTATGGCTTCTTCTCCTTACTCTTGGGCTTCTTTTGCTTAACATTTTTCCTGAAAAATCAGATTTAAAAAGATGTGCTCATGAGTTACTGAAATATTAAGAGATTATCACTCAATTCAATCATCAATAATAGGGAGTCCCATACTTCTTAAATGTGGGAAGAAACCTATCCCAGCTTTCAGTTGCAAGTGCTGGATCCTTCTCTAGTTCCTTTTTCATCATCAGAGTCTGCATAACCAAGTGTAAAAGTATATGAATCATTTTGACATGGTCTAATGACAGCTTCTAAAACTACTTGAGATAGTATACGTGGAGCACATAGAACTCCAAAAAAATAAACGTTTCCATACACACCTTTATATGGTATACAGGATGCATTTTATTCTGTATGCAGTCTTCTACAATCTTTCTGATTTGTTTGAGACCTTTAAATGAACCCATAGCGGCTACAGTATTTCCCTGTTGTGTGGAGATAGATTCAAGGAACAGAGAAATCAAAATTCCAGAGAGAAAAGAAATGTACGCATGTAGCGTGAGACATATGCAAAAAAAATACACAATTACCTGAACTAGAATATAACAGTTGGTTAATATTTCCAGCGCCTGCAAGAAACCAAAATTATTAAGCCTCAAAGCAAAACACAAGCAACAAATATTCGGCAAGTTTCTCTCAGTAGTTTGCATAAGAATAGGTTTGCACAACCTCTTTAAGCATTAGACTGCTACTATTACTAAAAATCATCTCTAAACATCTCTGTTAAGAACAAGGAACCAGACAGTTTACACACCTTCAAGGTAGACGAATTAGGACCCACAAGCCGTTGCCTTCTTTTTACAAATCTTTCCTGAAAATATAAGTACATATTAGGACCTGTCGTTAATGCATACCATATACATTTTGACATGAAACTAATTAACCGGATGCTCTATAATCTAAAAAATTACTACGTATTCCATGTTATAGTATAATGTGATATCAACGTTAAAAGGTACCAAAATGTAAGCAATGAGCGATAATTGAACTTAGCTCTGATACTTTACTTAGTCTAATAAGAAAGCTCAAGACTAAGATTGAGTTGTACCATATTCCGAACCAAGTTACCGATTTTGATGATATCACATTGCATCTCATCATCGAGAATCTTAATTGCCTGTAATGAGGTAAAGAAAATCCATGAAGTAGCATTAACCTTGAACATCCAAAATTTACAGATTTCCAATTACATAAAACAAACACATAGCAGTGCATGGTTAAAATTCTAACTAAGCTCTTGTGTGGCGAAACAAATACCTGAGGAGCAGGGACACTTCTTGATAGAAGCTTAATCAAGTCCCGGGCTTTGACAATGATGTACGGATCTCTTGTTTTCCTCGTTGTCGAAACAGTCATAGAACCTTCAACCTACCATTGCAACCAAATAATTCCCAAAAAAATTAACAAAAACCCAGAAAAAAAAAAGGACAAAGCAACGAAAATCAACCATAAATTTCTACTCTACATAGAAAAAATGAAAAGGGGAATGTACCAGGTTAAGCTTGCAGGCGACACCATATTCCTTGAGAGCTGATTCGACTCTGGGCCAAGACTCCTGGAGATACTTCTCTCTGTATTGAGGAAAGAGTGTGGAGAAGGAGCTGACTTCGAACATACCAGTGGGATTCCATGCCGGATCGAACTTCTCGATAGTCCAACGGTCGATATTTGGGTCATCGTCCCATGGCTTGGGCTTGTCATGTTTACCTTTCTTCTTAACTCTCATCTCCTGATTCTGCTCCTCGTGCCCCACCTCCGCCATCGACGAAATCAATTGATACCAGTATTACAATGGCGGCCAAGTTCTCGATAGAGTAGCCTAATTAGGGTTTACCCTCGCAGGTTTATCAAAACTCCTCGCAGAGAGATAAATCAAATGAAAATATGAGAGAAAAATATTGTGCTATCAAACCGAAGTATTTAAATCAACTAAACCGGTTCGACGAAAAAAAAATCAACTAAACCGGAGGACAAAAAACATCTACTAAACCAAAATTAATCGACATGAACCGAGCGACAAAAAATCCAAGTAAACCAAAAAAATCTAACTAAACCAAAATTAGTCCAACTAAACTCCGTGCAGTCATAGGTTGTTGGCGTAAATTCCCAGGAACATCACCCAAAACCTCTTAGTTGAAAAAAAAAAATCTCATATACTCTCCCTTAAAAATTCAGAAAAAGTTAAGATAGATTGAGGCGTTGACTAGTTGTTTTTTACAGTTTTTGGTTTTTATTTTTTCTAAAAACCAAAAATTAACCAAAAAATAGTTTTTTACAAAAGTAGTTTCCCAAAAGAAAAATAGAAAAACTAGTTTTCAAGAATTTTTATCAATTCCTAAACAAAAACCAAAAACCAAAATTTAGTAGTTTTTTTTTTCAATTTAACTCACTATATTAAACAAACTCCACAAAAGCTTGATTTCTGTCAAGTACTCTAATGCCACAGACAAAGAAATCAGCTTTGTGGTTCAACAAGCGAGAGATAAAAAAGAGAGAAAAATAATTAAAAAGAGTAAGGACTCGGTTAAATTCTTCAAGAAGAGCAAAGAACGCCGACCACCCTCCAAGATCGTCTACCATCTTCAAAATGTCTGAGTGGTCAACTCAGATTTTACCACCATGTTGCTGACCACCCGAATTTCTTGGAGCAGTTACCACTCGACTAGAAAGAGGAATCTATTGTTGGTACTGAGCAGTTTAAGTTTATTCGTTCCCTAAAGTTGTTGAAACCTTGGCTAAGGCAGTTGAACAAGAACCAATGTAGTGGAATTTCAAAGAGGGTTAAGGAGACGGAAGCGGAGATAGAGTTGATTCAGAGATGGTTATTGAAGAGGAGACATCATTTCAAACGGACTTGGAAAAGTTATTATTAGTTGAGGAAAAATTATATCGTCAACGTTCTAGAGTTCAGTGGCTCAAGCTTGGAAACATAAATTCTTCTTTCTTCCATAAGGTGGTTCTTGAAAAGAACTCGTTTAATCATATATATTATCTAACAAATGATGCAGGTAGGAAAATTATGGAATATGAGGATCTCAAACCCCATGCAAAGGAATACTTCAAATCCATCATTACATACACGTCTTTGCCAGTATCTCCTGCATTGGTGGACTAACTACAAGAGATTTTATAGTTCAGGTGCTCATTTTCGGATTGTTTAGACCTGCTGGCATCGGTATCTACTAAGGATGTATGAGTCATATTATTTACAATGCCAAAGGATAAGTCCCTAGGTCTGGATGGATACCTAGTCGAATTCTATAAACCTGCATGTTAATTTATAAGCCCTTGTGTGGTGAGAGCAGTAAAGGAATTCTTTTCTATAGGACGGTTTCTAAAGGAGATGAACACGACAATCATCTTCTGTATTCCTAAGACATTATAAGCGTCTAACTTGGTTGAGTTCTGTCCGATCAGCTGCCGTAACGTAGTTTACAAAGTCATTGCAAAATTTCTAGCCAACAGAATTAAGCCAATTCTCCAAAGGTTTGTGTCTCCAAGCCAAGTTTCGTTCATGAAAGAGAGAATTCTAGGAGAAAATGTCCTTTTCACTTCAAAGATTATAAGGAACTATGGCAGACCATCAACTCCTCCTAGCTTAATAATTAAAGTGGATCCCCTTAAATCGTTTGATACCGTATGCTGGGACTTAGTATTGAAGATCATGAAGGCTTACAACTTCCCAACTCTCTTCATTACATGGATCTCAGAGTGTATAACGTCTCCTCGATTCTCAGTCTTATTGAACGGTGATTTTGCATGGTTCTTTGAAGGTCACAAGGGTTTTAGACAAGGTGATGCACTGTCCCCTTATCTCTTTTTTATGGTGATGGAAGTCTTATCCAAGCTACTAGACAAAGGCCTTTATGATGGCATATTTGGAGCACATACCACTTTGTTCTTCCCCTACATTAAGACATTTGTCATTCGTTGATGATCTTTTGGTTTTCACTGACGGATCTACTCAGTCTCTTTCAGCCAAAGCAGATATCTTACAACACTTTCGCAATATCTCTGGGTTAGATATGAATGCATGGAAATCAAAAATATGTAGGGTAGCTTATTCCACACAAGAGGTTGAGCATGCAGTCCAGCTTCTTGGCATTCGCCAGGGATCTTTTCCAACTAGATATTTGGGCCTTCCACTACAGCCAACAAAGCTGAAAATGGCCACTCTCCAACAATTTATTGAATCAATCACAAAGAAGCTTCACTCATGGACTGTTAAATTCTTGTCTTATGCAAGAAAAATCAGACTGATAGCTTTTGTTGTGCATGGGAGGGTTCTTTTTTGGAGCTTGGTCTTCGTACTCCCAAAGGCGTTCTTTGCAAAGATTGATTCACTATGTGCTGCATTCCTTTGGAAAAATGTTATAGACTCAACGAATGGAGCACGAGTATCTTGGAAGGACATTTGTAAACCAAAAGGTGAGGGAGGCTTGGGTATTAGACTCCTTGAGGACTTTGCTTCAGTTTGGACTCTATTATCTAAATCTGAGTTGTGTGGGTCGCTTGGCTTGATCATAATATATTTGGGAGAAAGAATTATTGGCTCATGGATCCTTCTCTACGTCTCTCTTGGAATATAAGGAAATTATTGGATTGGAAGCATGTTTTGAATAAGTTTTTGGGTTGCAAAGTACAGAATGGCTCCAAGGCATCGTTCTGGTTTGATTCATGGACTTCCTCAGGACCACTATTTGATTACTTTGGAGTGAATGGTCCTAGGGAACTGCGCATTTCAAATGAAGCTCATGTCAATGTTGCGGTTGTAGACGGGGATTGAGTTTTACCAAATACATGATCGAATCAGGCCCTAGCTTTGCAGATCTGTCTAGCATCGAAGACTCCTCCATCTTCGGATTCAGTTGAGGATTTATATCTCTGGAAACAGCGTGATGGCTCAATGGTGAGCAAGTTTAGTACCTCGGAAACTTAGAGGTAAATCAGAACTGTTGGGCAAGGGGTTTAGTGGGCTAAGATGG
This sequence comes from Lepidium africanum, assembly GCA_900406405.1. Classification (NCBI taxonomy): domain Eukaryota; kingdom Viridiplantae; phylum Streptophyta; class Magnoliopsida; order Brassicales; family Brassicaceae; genus Lepidium; species Lepidium africanum. The sequence goes on from OVAX01002995.1 coordinate 19,378, forward strand.
TTTGGTTCAAGCAAACGGTTCCAAGATTCTCATTCATCTTTTTGTTGGCAGTCAAGGAGAGGCTCAATACACGGGACAGGTTAATAAGATGTTCTTTGTGAAGTCTATGTTCTTTGGGATAGAGTATGAACACATGTGAAGTCTATGTTCTTTGTAATGCGGTTGCAGAGTCTCATGACCATTTGTTCCAATGATCCTTCTCATCTCACATCTGGAGTTCTTTGGCTTCTCAGGTCAACCCAAATCCTCCAATGTCTCTAGCGAATGTGATCATCTGGGTTCTAACAGTACAATCCCAACATTCGCGTTATGCTTGCATCATTTTGAAGCTTCTACTACAATCTACTCTCTACTTCATTTGGAAGGAAAGGAACAAAAGAATTTTCTCCACTGATTCATCTCCACTTCATATGTTACTAAGAGACATTGACTGTTACATGCGCTACACACTCATTTTGTATCTTCCAATAAATTCGTTTGCACCAATCTCCCTTCTTAGATATTATTTTGGACATATCTGTAATATACAAGATTCTTATTAGCCTTTTAATTTCATCTCTCTCCCAACAGAGAGCTAATTCTTTTGTAATAGGATATTAGTAGGAACATTCGCTTTTGGTATAAATTTAATGTTAAGACAAAAAAATACTTTAAACCTAAACCAAAAACTAAATTTCTATCATTTGTTTTTGAGAATTAAAATCCAATTTATAGGCTGATTTTTCTAAGATTTTATCAATATAGAATGCATTTTTTTTCTTATCACTATTCTATGGGTTTTTTGTATAGTTAACGAAATAATTATGAAAACTTTATATTTAATTAAATTAAGTTCTTACCAAATTTTCATTTTATTTCGAATAAAAGTAGAGGAGTTATTCGGAAAAAAATGAAAATAAATTTTAATACGTTAATACACAAAATACGAAGAAAATGAGTGTAGTAGGTCCTACTGATGTAAGTATTCAAATTTGAAGGAGTACTTAATCCTAATTTAGGGTAAACGGCCAATTCTCACTAAAAGTTTTATGTAGTGCCGAATTCTATATAAACTTTTGAGGTCGGTATTTTTTAAAGCTTAGTGTAAAAAATTTAAATTTTCTACATAAACTTTTTTTTGTGCCAAAATACATATTGACCAAATGGATTGTTAGTCCCCTGTTAAATAGTCTGTTTTTACGACACGTGTTATCTGATGTGGCATATTTAAAAGATGAGTTGGCGGAAAAATTGTCAATTTCTCTCTGAACTTTTTTCTTCGTGCCGATTTCTATATGAACTTATAAACCTGGTATTTTTCCAAGTTTAATGCAAAAAATTCAAATTCTCTACACTAACTTTCTCATTTGTGCCAAAACACACATTGACTAAACGAGTTGTTAGTCAACCATTAATTATCTATTTTCTGATACATGCAAAGTGATGTGGTTAAGTAAGACAGGGTGATGTTTAATCGCTTGGTTTCCGAACACAAATGAATTGCATAGTTTTTAGTCGGTACAAATTTTATGGATCTAATTCAAATGTTAGGGATTTAACATAATTTTGGTTTTTTTCTTACTCAAGAAAATGAAATGACATCATTTTATTTTGTCTTTTAACATTACCATGTGACCATTTGTCTGTAAAAAAACTTCTTGATTTAATTATAATGTTAAGGATTTAAATCAATTTTGATTTTTTTTCTTATTCAGCAAAGTGAAATGACATCGTTTTATTTTGTCTTTCAACATTACCAGATTACCTCTGATTTTTTAGTCGGTAAAAATTTATTTAATTCTAATGTTAAGGATTCAAAATATTTTTTTTTCTTTACTCAGCAAAACGACACAACATCGTTTTATTTTCTCTTTTAACATTACTAGCTGACATCTGATTTATGTCACATCATTTTACTTGTATCATAAAACTTTAAATTTGGCACAAAATATAAGGTTTGTGTAGAAAATTTAATTTTGTTTTTTGTACTAAACTTTGAAAAATACCGACTTAAAAGTTTATATAGAATTCGGTACGACAGAAAAAATTTAGTGAGAAATTGACAGCTTTCTCTAAATTAGGAGTAAGTACTCCTTCAACTTTTATTACTTACATTAGTAGGACCTACTACACTTATTTTCCTTGATGAATTGTTTTTTCTCTTCTCTCTCTTGCGATAGGGATTAGAGTATAACCACCGGAACTACCTAGTTGCCGGTTTCCTTTTGTGATCCCAATTTCCAAACTAATCTTTTCATCGCCCCTCTCTATATCTTCTCACTAATCCCATAACACTGATTTTTTACTTGATCATGTTCTTTCTTTTGTATCTTGATCATTGCCTTTTGTTAGCCACTTACATATAAAATAAAAATCAAAAGCAACTATTCCCTATTTGCTCTGAATATTGATGATCTTCAACTAGCACCCTCCTTGCTCAATAAAGTAGATAACGAAGCTGATTTCACCTTCTCCATGGTCTGCATGCAAGAGATTCTGGTACCTGATCACCTAATTGAAGGAAGGGGACGCGTTGAAGCTTACTATGTGCCTCTTCTCTTTTAAGAAATCTAGAATCTCAACGGAAGCAAAGAGAATCAACCACAAACGAGTGGGATCTATCCAAGGGTGTATTTGCATGTCTTCATCTCTATCTCGGGTGATAAACGCCTTTGACTGCCCGTGATTTGTTCTGAGTCTCTTTGACTTTATATCAAATTTACAGAGACTTCCTCCCTTTGATTTAATTACTCTGTTTCTTTCGCTTTGATCCTTTCATTTCTTCTAAGTCTATTGCAGTTTTCTCCTCCTCAAAATAAACTAACTAAACAGATAATCCTAGATCCTGCCTGTTCCCATTCCCAAGGATGGAAGAAGTTTGACGGAGGAGACGGTATCACAATTTTTTCATAGAAGAAGAAGTAAAAACCCTTTAATCGATAACCCCTGTCCTATTGGTGTAGTTCCTGGTTGCATGCAATTAGATTCTCTAAGTAACTTCTAAACTGGCCTCAAACCTCCCTCTCCCCATGGATTTGACTAATATTCACGATGCATTCCAAGCCTTAAACTTAGCTGAGGAAGATCCAGTCGACCTCCCAATAAGTGGTAACTATGTGACGGCCCAAGACCATGACTCTATACTAATTGGTCGACTACTTAACCCAAGAAAGCAAAACATGGCTAAGGTTATGCTCACTATGCCTCGCATCTGGCGTATTTACTCCAAAGCAATCGGTTCAGTTCTTTCCCAAGATCACTTCCAGTTCAAGTTCCCCTCTGAAGAGTCCTTACTCTCGGTTACACGACTTGGATTGTGGAATTTTGATGAGTGGGGTATAGTAGTAGAACAGCAGAAAGATTTTTCAGAAGATTATAAAATCACTAAAACACCAATGTGGATCCGCCTCTATAATATTCCTATTCATCACCACACCAAAGACTTCTTTATGGCAGTAGGAGGCACTATTGGCGAAGTTTTAGAAGTTGATCATGATGAAAATCGCATGAAATTACATGAATATATAAGGGTCAAAATCTTGTATGATCTTGATGATCCTCTACGGCCTAATCGTGCCTTCAGACTCCCGGATGGTAAAGTAATCAACATTAAATTCGAGTTTGAAAGGGTTAAGAAATCATCACACTACCTCCTTCATCTTCCTCTGTTTTCTTCCTCTTTCTTTTCTTTTTCATAACGCTTTTGTCTTCTACTCTCAAATGGCGGATAACTTCTGGATCGCCGTGTCACAATTCCATATGGGTCGTAGAGATGAAGATATTCTCGCTCCAAATTACATGTATTACACCTCTATGGAGTTATGTAGAAAGAGCTTGGTGGCAAAACCGGTTAATTATCAAGCACAGAACTTGGTGGATCTTGCTCAAGATCTTCCGAGACTTTGGAGAATGGAGACACGCGTTAAAGGACGGATCATCGATCAAGACTTGGTGCAGTTCTTATTCCAATCTGAAACTGATCTCGTATCGGTTTTAAGACGTCAACCAATAACGTATCAAGGCTGGTTCGTCCTGCTATAGAGGTGGAGAGCTCAAGAACCGCTGGATTTCCTCACTACTCTTCCGATCTGGATCCAGATACAGGACCTTCCACTCCAGTACGCATCTGCAATGAAGGTACGCCAAATTGCTCGCTCCATTGGTGAAGTCATTGAGGTCGATATCCAACCTCTCTCTCTCGCTAGATCTAGTCTAATCAGAGCAAAAGTGGAGATAAACGCCTTTGAACGTCTCAAGTTTTTTAAGATGGTGCGATTCCAGAATGGAGACCGAATTCAAGTGTATCTTTACTATGAAGCTGTGGTGTTTCTGCCTTAACTGCCAGAAATTAACTCACGATACTGTTAACTAGGAGACATTAAGATGGAAATGAGAAATGCATCAAAGCTACCATTGGTCCATA
>OVAX01002996.1:0-23775 GCA_900406405.1 Lepidium africanum
TAAACTGAACCTAAGCCAAGCATATTATCGAACACCTCTCGGTTAGAAATAGCCTACACATTAAGATCTGAGTGATCAAATCAAATCAAGCATTAAGGATATTCAGTCTAGCACCACCTATGAACATATTCAAGCATGAATATCACAAACCCAGAAATCTGCTCAGATCTACTTCATCTCCTCGCTAAGCCCTAGCGAATCTACTCATTACAAANGAATATCACAAACCCAGAAATCTACTCAGTTCTACCTCATCTCTTCACCAAACCCAGGCGAATCTACTCACTACTCATGGAAAGATAAACAACAACAAACCCAGAAAACATAATCAAAGGCGAAAACGAACAAATGAAAGCAAGATCTAACAACCTATGGTCAGGATCAAGCAGAAATCATGAAAAACAACAAGAACATCAATAACACAAAGAAGGAGGCAGAGAGAAAATATGGAATTAACCAAAAGCGGCAAAAACTAGGTTAGAGAGAATGTTGTGCGTTTCTAACATAAAGGGGTATTTATAGGGCCAAAACACGGAAGCCTTAATTTTAAGTCAACAAAACATAAAAAATCGGTCAAATAAAATGAAATCGGTCTAAGTTGCTTTAGGTGTCTGGCGAGTTGGGGGGTCGAGTTCGACATACTTCAACTTCAGCAAATGCTCAATCTGGCCTACACTCGTCACACTCTGGCAAGTTGGAATGGCTCAACTTCAAAAACATGAATTCAGGCTAAGTCTGGAATGTCCAACTCGCTAGTGTTAGGTGGAAATGGGTGGCAAGTTGGACCTTGAAGACTTGAAGATTTGGCTGTGCTGAGTCTTGAACTCGCCAGTGTCAAGTGGATGTTGGTGGCGAGTTCAGTCTTGATAGTCTGAAAATTGGCTAAGTATGGAAACTGAACTCTTCAGTGCTGGATGACTGAGGCTGCGAATTGGAACTCTAGTTCAGGATTTTGGCACTCTGCACTCTGACTGGCTTAAGCTCTTCAGTTTCAGGCCTGGCTTGCAGTCTTCAGGCTTGTTTGCTCCAAAATGCTCTGAATTGACCCAAAGTGCTTGAAACGCTCAAATGCTATGCAAATGCAAGTATGATCCTAATTGGACTCTAAAATGCATAGTATAGAATGGGAATGAATGTAAACATATGCAAACTATTAAGTTAAAATGGTCAAAATGCATGAATATCAGGCAAACATCTTGTTGACCAATCGCTGGTAACTCACTCCGGCATTCTTTAAACCAAATGGCATCACTTTATAGCAATAAGTTCCTCGCTCTGTGGTAAACGAACTTTTCTCCATGTCGTTGGGATGCATCCAAATTTGATTATATCGCGAGAAGGAGTCTATAAATAAAAGGAGTTTGTTTCTAGCAGTTGCTTCGACAATTCTATTGATATTAGGCAATGGGAAACTATCCTTTGGACCAGCTTTATTGAGGTTGGTGAAGTCCACATAGACTCGTCACTTCCCGTTCTTCTTGGGAACAACTACCAGATTAGCTAACCATTCTGGATATTGAACTTTAACGATTGACCTGGCGTCGGTTAGCTTTTGACCTCGTCAATTATAGCCTTCGTCCTTTCTGGCCCTAGCTTTCTTCATTTCTGCTTGATGGGCTTGTAAGTCGGATCAACATTCAATATGTGGCTCGTGATCTTAGGATTGATTCCAGGCATATCTTTGACTATCCATGCGAATGTTATTACGTTCTATTCCAGAAGTTGGATCAACTTGTCTCGAATCAGCTTACTCAAGTTGACCCTAATGCTGACGCATTTAGATTAGTCTGTTAGGTCGATATTGATGAGTTCGATGCTAGATTGGTCTGGCTTCTCTGGAACAAGAAGTTCCGACAATGCTTTGCCTCTCATAGTTGTCGTAATCATACAGGACTTGTTTCGTACTTTTTACTTGGCGATGATACAACTCCGAGACATCTTTTGATCTCCTCGAAGCGTGTAAACTCCTTCACTCGTCGGTATCTTCACACACTAATGGTAGCTTGACGGGATCACTTTCGTTGTGTGAATCCAAGGATCATATTAAAGATTGGCAGTTTAATCTATCACCAAGAACTTGATCCATCTTGTAATTCCAGCAACTCAGACTACTAACTTGATAGTTCCGATTACATTTATCGTACTTCTGTTGAACGCAGTTAGTGTTCTCTACACTGGTTTGAGTCGTGCATCTGGTAAGGCCATCTTATCCAACATCTCCTTGAAGATTAGATCTACCGAGCTGCCTGTATCAATGAGAATCCTTCGACATCCTTGGCGGTGAATGTAATTTCTGAACCAACCGTTCCTAAGCCTCTTCGACTTGATCAAGGTTGATTGCTTCTACAACCTTCCGCTCGTACCTCTTGATCGATCTTATAGTGTCGTCACAGAATTGTAATCCTCCCATGATTACATTGACTTCCACTCTTGGGGATCCTAATTCTTTGGTTTCCCCGTCCTATTTTTGCCATTTTGGTTTTTCTTTGGCACTACTCTCTTGGTGTACCGCTTTGTAAGCTGCTTCTCACAACTCGGCTTCTTTTCGTTTTTGCACTTTGAACTTTTGAGTCTCTTCTTCTGAGAGATTCAGCTCTCCCTTGCTGAACCTCTCAGCAAGTAGTTCTTGCAGCTATTTGCACTTTGAAGTGGAATGACCGATCTATTATGGAAATCACAATATTCACTTCAGTTGTAAGTGTTGTTGAATGGCTTCTCACGAGCTAGGATGTCAGTTTCGCCGACTTGAAAAGCTGTCACCGAGACTGCTTTTCCTTTATAATTATGTTGTCTCAACTCGTGATATTCCTCTTTCGACTCCTTAACTCTTGAGTCTCGATGAATTTCCTGAGTTCTTGCGAGGATTTGCTTCTCCTCCACATAGTCTACATGCTTGGCTACTCTACAAAGGGCATCCGAGATTGTACTGGGCTGGTTTACAAAAAGAGCTCTTCTTAAGGCCTCATCTATAACCATTCCGATCTTTGGAGCCTCGATAGCCATGCGTCACTAACTTTTGCTTTAGTCAGAATTTTCCTAAATCGTCCGAGATACGACTTCATGGACTTGTTAAACCCTTGTTTCAAAGACCGTAACACCGCTAAAGGGGTGTCTTGGTTGATGAATAGAGTGTATTGCTTCATGAACAACTCGGCAAGTTGATTGAAGATCTTGATCGACCCAGTTGGTAACTTGGTGAACCATACCAGTGCATCGCCGATTAGGATCTCGACGAAGAGTTGGCAGTAAGCCGCATCCTCCTGGTTTGGATTATACGTTGTCCCGTTCATCATAACATTGAAAGCGCTCATGAATTCGGTCAGATTAGTGGTCCCGTCGTACGTGGACACCTTATTCTTGGTCCTCTTTTTACTAAGACCCTTTTTAGTCTTGGCGCGAAGGACGAGTTTCGAGCTTGAGCTAAGATTCCCCCAATCTCTGGTGCCGAGCTGGTAACTTGGTGGAATCGAGACCTCATGTCCTCCATCATTTTGTTTACGACTGTCACATCCATTGTAGTCGACGCTTGTTGTGCTGACACGTTCTGAGTTGTAGATTGCCCTGGTCCCGTCATGTTGGTTGGTTGTGGACTCAGCACTACTCCAAACAGGTTTTTCTGGACGCTTGCCAATACTTCTCCATCCGGCCTGTTGTTTTGCGTAGATGGGAGGCTATTTTCGTTTAGCTGAGACTCAATTATGTTGAATCTTTCTGAGTTTCTTCGGTCAGAAACCTCATATTGAGCTATCATGTTGCGCACCAGATTTTCAATCGAAAGTAGTCCTTGAGGCGGACCAGGGAGGACAGAAACTTCTCGAGAGTCCTCTCGATTATCCTCCTGATTTTGAACAGAGTTCAACGATGATCCTAGAGTTGGATCAGTTTTTTCTTGGAGGTTAAGGTCCCTTATTTCTGGTGAGTTGATGGTTACTTAGTCTTCAACTATCCTTCTTTTTGCGTGCACTCCTTGCTCCTGTGTAAAGAATTCATTCGATGTCTTCCCCACAGACAGCGCCAACTGTTCGAACCGAGTATAACACAAAGGGCTAAATCCAAAATTTTGATAAAAGAGAGGGAAGATTGGGCAAGGATTCTAGAAAGCTATGAAGAGAAGAAGTGTATTGCAAAGAAGAAGATGATTGCCGAGTAGAGTCTATTAGCTTAATGTGTGTGTCAAAAAGTTGATCCCCCTTTTGAAGGATCCGCTCCTATATTTATAGATCATAGAGGTGGTTACAAAGTAGATTGAATAAAGGAAAATATACAAATTTCTAGATAAGATCGTATCTAGAAGATTCTTGCTAGATTTCCGGAAATTTTCCATGTCGGAATAGGAAAATTTTCATTTCTTTGCTTGATTACGTGTCATCCGACTTCCTTCAAGCTTAGCGTGCTTCAGAGAAGGAATTCTTCCAAGTTGACAAGAATATCCGAGTTGAGACTTCAATATCCTTGCGAGTTCAATACTTAGCATTTTGTCCATTGTTTCCCGTGGACCGAAATAGAATCTCGGATCCACCTCCAATAGGGGGTAGGGTTTAGTTTTAATAAATAAGTTGACTAGTTTATCTATTAAGGTTTATAAGATACCTTATAAAATTGTATAAAACCAAACAAAAATACTTAACCAAAGAAATTCTCAACTTGAGTTTTTCATACGAAATCTATCGTTAGGTTATGAAAAATTAAGTTTAAATTTCTTTGGTTCCCTCTGTTAATAAATAGGTAGATTAGTTTCTTTATAAATAGGCTCTAAACATTTCTCCATCTGTTATAGCAGAATGTGTGGCTCTGGAAAATGTCATGTATGCCTCTTACTTCATGATTTTGTTTGCATTGGCCTCAAACATACCTGAGACCACCTCTGCATATGTTCCTAGTGTTAGAATGAAGAGAGGCCCTTTACTTGTTGCCAAAGACTAAGTTTCCTTTTCTCCTCTTTAGGGCTACTCTTGTGTACACACATATATATATATATATACATATATATTTGTAAATCATGTACAACCACCAACATATGAATATACAGAAAATTCACATATTCTCCTCTCTATATTCTTCTCACGTATTCTCTCTCTATTCTTCTTCTTCTTCATCATCCTTTTTGTCTCTTAATCTCTTTTCCTTCATGGTATCAGAACATTGATCCATTTATTTTTCATTTCTCTTTCTTTTATTCTCGTAATCGCTTCCACCAACCCTAATTATACAATGGAGAATTTGAAAGTGATTGCTCTACCTGTCATTCTCAAAGGAGAAAATTACCTTCTCTAGTCTCTAACCACAAAGACTGCTCTTTGTAGTCGTGGATTGTGGGCTCACATAACTGACAAGAAGAAGTCTGATCTCGGCTCCAAAGGTAAAGATTCTACATCGAAAGATGCTGGAAAAACTATAGTCGAAGATGATGGGAAGTGGTTCCAAGAAGACCAATTGGTGCTCTCAATTCTTCAAAATTCTCTTGAGCATTCAATCCTCAACGCCTACTCTTATTGTGAAATGGCTAAAGATCAATGGGAGACTCTCCTTTGTATGTTTGGAAATGTTTCAAACCTTAGTCGGGTGTTTGAAGTCAAACATGCTCTCAACAATTTGTCTCAAGATGAAAAAAGATTCAAAGAACACTTTGGAGAATTCAGAAGCCTATGGGCCAAGATGGAAGCTCTTCAACCACCGACGACAGATCCGACTCTTGTACAAGAAAAGCGGGATGAAAACCAAGTTTTCGGGCTGCTCCTCACTCTCAACTCAACTTTCAATGGGCTCATCAGACACGTCCTTAGGGCAGATAGCCTTCCATCTCTTAACAATGTTTGTACGCAGATTCAAAAAGAAGAAGGCTCTCTTGGACCTTTTGGACAGAAAGGAGATCTCGTCTTGGCAAACAAAGGGAGATATCAGCGTGATGGTAACAAAACAATTTTTTGTGATTATTGCAGGAAGAAGGGTCACATAAAAGAGAAGTGTTGGCTACTGCACCCTCATCTCAAACAAGCATGTTTTAGAGAAGAGAAGAAGGCCTTTGCATCAACGAGTGGAGAAGAGGAGATAACATCTATGACCTCCAACTTCAACATAAACGAGATGGTGACAAAGGCTGAACTCGAAACTAAAATCAAATCTCTCTCGACCGTGAAAAATTCTGGTACTCTCTTAACTTTCAAAGCCTTAAAATCTCTTATTGTAGATTCTGGAGCCTCACACCATATGATTTTTGATAGTAATCTTATTGGAAATGTGAAACGGGAAAGAGGTGATGTAGTAATTGCAAGCAGAGATAGAATACCGATTAAAGGTGTAGGAGATTTGAAACTATTCGATAGAACTTCTCAAGCTTTCTATATGCCTAAGTTTACTTCGAACTTGTTGTCAGTTAGAAAGGCCACAAATGATCTAAATTGCAAAGCTATCTTCGATCCTAACAATGTGTGTTTTCAGGATATTGAGAATGGAAAGAAGCTTGGAGAGGGAGTTACAAGAGATGGCCTTTATGTCTTAGAAAATTTAAATCCTAGTTCTTCGAATAAGCTTCATTTTTTTAGTTTTAATTCTATTTTGTATTGTAATAATGCAATGTGGCATGCTAGGCTTGGACACCCTCACACATGTGCACTAGAGCTTTTGGTTCCAAATGTCTCATATAAGCATGATGATTGTGAAGCTTGTATCCTAGGAAAGCATTGCAAATCTATTTTCCCTACATCGAACACTACCTATGAAAATTGTTTCGATTTGATTCATTCAGACGTTTGGACAACACCATGCATAACTCGTGATAGTCATAAGTATTTTGTGACCTTTATTGACGAGAAATCTAAATCCACTTGGCTAACTCTCCTACCCTCAAAGGGCCATGTGTTTGATGCATTTGTGAACTTCTATAACTATGTCACTAACCAGTATAATGCCAAACTTAAGATCTTTAGAATAGATAATGGAGAAGAGTACATGAGTTCAAAACATACCTCTCAAACCGTGGCATTTTCCATCAAACAAGCTGTCCATTCACGCCACAACCAAATGGAGTCGCTGAAAGAAAGAATCGACATCTAATGGAGGTTTCAAGAGCAATGATGTTCCATCAGAATGTACCTAAGACATATTGGGGAGATGCTATAATGACTGCTACATACTTGATTAATGGGTATTTGGTTGTCTGTGTTATGTACATGTAGGTGACAACCAAATAAACAAACTTCAACCAAAAAGTGTAAGGTGCATGTTCATTGGGTACTCATCTACTCAAAAAGGCTACAAGTGTTATGATCCAGAGGCTAAGAGGACTTATGTCTCAAGAGACATCAATAAAGATATCTCTCACTCATCCACTAGCCTTGCTGAGAACTTACGCAAGCTTCTTGAGAACATAAACTCAAGTTCAACGGAGCCAAGTAAACATATAAGAGGTAGAAAAGACGAGCAACAACTAGACTCAGAAAAAATTAATAAGAATCATCACCTATTGATGATGCTCGTGATGGGGCGTATCATGAGGGGGAAATTCAGGAGGATGCTCAATTGGAGACAATGGTGGAGAGTGAAAACGATAACTTGAACCTTGGTGACCATTCAGATAACAACAATCATGAACATAACTCGAACTCTGAGAAAGAAGAAAATTTTGAACAGGCTATACATGAAGATGACTCAGAATCTGAGGAAGAAGACAATGTCGAGAATATCGAAACTCTACCTTTGAGACGCAGCACCAGAACAAAAAAGGATCCATCCAATCTAATGAACATAAGATTCCTCTACAACAATAAAGCTCAAGCACACTCAATTCAAGCGGTATGTTCTCTAGCTCATGAACCTATAACTCACCAAGTGTTTTTGAGTAAAATTGATCAGGACTACATACCAAAGACGTATGAAGAAACTATAAAGATCAAAGAATTTGCGGATGCCATTAATGAGGAAATAAAAGCTATGAAGCGAAACAACACATGGGATGAAAGCAATCTTCCCGATGGTAAGAAAGTAGTAGGCTCAAGGTGGGTGTTCACGATAAAATACAAAAGTAATGGTGAGATAGAAAGGTACAAGGCGCGGTTGGTTGCGAAAGGATACACACAAACGTACGGATTTGACTACAAAGACACCTTTGTACCAGTTGCCAAACTTCACACGGTAAGAGTTGTTATTTCATTAGCCACTAACCTTGACTGGGAGCTATTTCAGATTGATGTCAAGAACGCATTCTTACAAGGAGAACTAGACAAAGAAGTTTATATGTCACCTCCACGAGGTCTAGAAAACTTGATAGGACAAGGAAATGTTCTTAAGTTGAAGAAAGCAATTTATGGTCTCAAAAAATCTCCACGAACATGGTACCACAAACTCAGCAGCACTCTTCGTGAAAGAGGATTCAAACGATCTGAGGCTGACCACACTCACTTCATTATCAAAATAGATAAAGGTATCATTGTGATATTGATTTATGTTGATGACATAATCATCTCAGGTGATGACAAGGCCAGAATCCAAGAGACTAAAGACATCCTTCATAGTGTTTTTGATATTAAGGATCTAGGAAAACTAACGTACTTCCTAGGAATAGAAGTGTGTCGAATGGACGAAGGCACATTCTTATCCCAAAGGAAGTACACACTTGACTTGTTAAGTGATGCATGAAAACTTGGAACTAAGGCTGCAAAAACACCAATAGAGGGGAACTACAAGGATGAGTGTGAGATAGAATCATTTGAAGACATTGGACGATATCAATGTCTAGCAGGTAAGCTCATTTACTTAACAATTACCTGACCTGATATTAGCTTTGCTGTGAATCAGGTTTCACAACATATGCAAGCTCCCAAGATGCATCATTGGCACATGCTAGATCGGATTCTACGTTACTTAAAAGGAGGTCCTGGCAAAGGAATCTGGATGGGTAACAACAAAAACATAGACATTGTGGCATATTGTGATGCTGATTGGGCTGGAGATAAAACAAATAGAAAGTCCACCACATGATATTGTACCTTTGTTGGAGGTACCCTTGTAACTTGGAAGAGCATGAAACAGAAAGTGGTGTCGAGATCAAGGGCTTAAGCAGAATATGGAGCAATGGCCAACACAACGGACGAGCTCATATGGTTGAAAGCACTTTAAAAGGACCTAGGTGTGGAGTCGGATAAGCCAATTATCCTACATTGTGATAATCAAGCCGCAATACACATTGCCTCAAACTCAGTATTTCATGAGAGGACCAAACATATCGAAATAGATTGTCATCATATCCGTGAGAAGGTTGAGATGAGGATTATATTGCCAACCTATACTAGAAGCTCTGACCAACTTGCAGATGGCTTCACTAAAGCAACGAACTCAAAAATCTGCAAGTGTATACATGAGAAACTCGGACTCAGAGACCTACACATTTTATTGTAATTTATAAGTTGCAATGCGAAAGATTTACTTAAGTATTTGGGGCTACTAATATATTCTAGTTGTGTTTGCATCCAATTATAAGCATTTGCAAATTATGTCTCCATAATAGATTCTCAATACTTTGGACTTTTGACATTGTTACACTTTTATATAGTTTAATAATATTTTATATGTAAACACTTTTATATAGTTCTATAATGTTTCACATAAAAGCACTGATTTTTATGTTGGATTTTTTTTTGGTAAATTTCCTTGGGTTCACTTTTTTGTAGGGTTTAATTTTAATAAATAAGTCGACTCATTTATTTATTAAAGTTTATAAGATACCTTATAAAACTGTATAAAACCAAATAAAATACTCTAATTAACAAAGAATTTTCTCAACATAGGTTTTATAAGAAAACTATATTTAGTTTATGAAAAACTAAGTATAGTTCCCTTGGGTTCCCTCTGTTAAGAATAGGGTATGTTTTGGTTTTAATAAATTGGTCGATTAGTTTCTCTATTAATTAGGGTTTATAAAATACTTTATAAAACTCTATAAATGCAAATAAAAACACTTAAGCAAAGAATTTTTTAAACATTTTGTGGTTTTATACAAAAACTATCTTTTTGTTTATGAAATATTAAGTTAAATTTTAATAAGGTTGGTAGAGTACCTTATAAATTTGTATAAAACCAAAAAAATATACTTAAACAAAGAAAACTCTTAACATTTAGTGGTTTTTATATGAAAATTAGCTTTGCTTTATGAGAAATTAAGTTTAAATTTTTCTTGAGATTCCTTTCTTTTTTGTCAACAGTTATATCGACAAGATCTAATCCATACCCAAAGCATACTTAACTAAAATCCCATTTTTTGTAAGTGGAAAGGTCAAACCTCGGTGCATGAAGATTTGTAAAGTGAATACCACCACTGACTTACATGTTCTATTTTTAAGAATCTTATATTTTCGAGAATTGAAAAAAATCATGAGCTTTTTATGTTGTGTGTTTATTTAAAATATAATTTTTTTACTTTTTAAAAATTTTAATGAATAAGGAATAATTTATGTTTAAATATATATATATATATATATTTTTAATACAGATTGTTAGATTTGACAAGTACAACAATCATCTTAATATGTAACTTTAAGAGTTCAAATTTTATACAATAATAGATTAAGAAATTGAGATTGGAGATATTCATCTATAAAACTTATATTTAATGATTAGATCATATCAATAATTATTTGTAAATAAAATAAGTGTACATTTAATTTTAAATATTTAACGTTTTTTTTTGTCTTGATTTAAACAAAAAAGACATAATTAATAACATAAAAAATCTTTTTGATGGAAGAAGTAGTGAAATTTCTTTATGAAAGTTTAAGAGAGTTAAGAAAATATTGAAAGTTTCATGAAATTGTCAATATGCTTGCTTATGTACATATAGCGATTAGTATTCAAAAATATTTTTTTGATTAGGATTTCTTTTAGATTAGGAATATCTATTGTTGGAGGTGGATCTGAGATACTACTCGGTCCACAGAAACAATGAGCCAAATTCTAAGTTTTGAACTTGGTAAATTTATCGAAGTCTCAACTCGGACGATTTCCATCTCGGAAGCGCGCTTAACCCTGAAGGAAGTCGGATGACACGTCAGTGAACAAAGAAATGAAAATTTTCTTATTCCGACATGGAAAATTTCCGAAAATCTAGCAAGAATCTTCTAGATGCAATCTTATCTAGAAATTTGTATATTTTCCTTTATATAATCCACTTTGTAACTGCCTCTATAGTCCATAAATAGAGGGACGGGTCCTTTAAAGAAAGGATCCGCTTGTTGGCACAAGACATTAAGCAATATATTGTACTCGGCAACTATCCTTCTTCACAATACACTCTTTGTTCCCCAAACTCTTAAAAGAATCCTTGTACAATCTTCCCTCTTTTAATCAGAATCGTGGACTTAGCTTCTTGTGCTAGACACGGTTCGAACAGTTGGCGCCATCTGTGGGGAAGACATTGAAGGAATTCTTTACACAGGAACAAAGAAGTGCACGTGGAGCAAAGGATGGTAGAAGACAAAGTAACCGTCAGCTCACCCTAAACGAGGAACCTTAACCTCCAAGAAAACGTTGATCCGACTCTCGGATCGTCCTTGAACTATGTTCAAACTCAGGAGGAGAACAGAGAAAACTCTCAGGAAGTTGCTTCCCTCCCAGGTCCACCGCAAGGACCACTTTCAATCGAGAATTTGATGCACAACATGATAGCGCAATTTGAAACTTCCGATTGAAGAAACTCGAAAAGATCCGACAGAATCGAGTCTCGTCTAAACGAGAGTAGTCTCCCGTCTACACAAAATAACAAGCCATACGGAAAAGTGTTAGCCAGTGTCCAAAGAAAATCTATTAGGAACAGTTCTGAGTCCACAACCAACCAACGTAACCAGACCAGGACAGACTACAGTCAAACACATCAGGCCAGCAAGCACTGACTACAATGGATGCAGCAGGTGTATACAAGATGATGGAGGACATACATTCTTAATTCCATCAAGCTACTAGCTCAGCACCAAAGATTGGACGAATTTGGGCTCAAGCTCGAAACTCGCCCTTTACGTCAAGATTAAAGAGAGTCTCAGTAAATCGGGGACAGAGAATAAGGTGTCGGACATACGATGGACGGGACGACCTACAATCCTGACCAGGAGGACGCAGCTTACTTCCAACTCTTCGCCGAGAATCTAACCGGCGATGCCCTAGTATGGTTTACCAAGTTACCAACTGGATCGATCGAGAGCTTCAATTAACTCACCGAGTTATTCATGAAGTAATATGCCCTATTCGTCAACCAAGATACTTCAACAGCGGAACTATGGTCTTTGAAGCAAGGATTTGACGAGTCTCTAAAGTCGTATCTCAGACGATTTAAGAAAATCCTGACTAAAGATAAAGTCAGGGATGACATGGCCATTGAGGCTTTAAGAACTGGAATGGTAATGGATGAGGCCCTGTGAAGAGATCTCTTCGTAAATCATCCTAGTACGATCTCAGATGCCTTAGCAGCGAGGCATGTAGACTACATGGAAGAAAAGCAAATCCTCGCTAAAACACAAAAACTTCATCGAGACTTGGGAGCTATAGACTCAAAAGAAGAATACCACAAGCCAAGACAACATAGCTATAGAGGAAAAGCGATCTCGGCAATAGCTTTCCAAGTCGACGAAACTGATAGCCCAACTCGCAAAAAGCCATTCAACAACATTTGCAACCAAAGTGAATACTATGCCTTTCACAATAGGACCGTTCATTCTACTTCTAAGTGCAAACAGTTACAAGAGCTACTTGCCAAGAAATTTATCAAAGGAGAGTTGAACCTTTCAGAAGAAAAAACTCAGAAGTTCAAGGCGTAAAAGCAAAAAGAAGCCGAGTTACGAGAAGCAACTTACAAAGCAGCAAACCAGGACAGCAATGCCAAAGAAAAACCAAAACGGCAAAAGCAAGACGGGGAGACCAAAGAATGAGAATCCCCAAGAGTAGAGGTTAATGTAATCATGGGAGGATTACAATTTTTCGATGACACTATAAGGTCAATTAAGAGGTACGGACGAAAGGTTGTAGTAGCAGTCAACCTTGATCCAATCCAGGAAAGCTTAGGACCGGTCGATTCGGAAGTTACATTCACCCCTAAAGATGTTGAAGGAGTAAGCTTCCCATATAACGACCCGCTAGTCGTCAAATTGCGAGTAGCCAATTGCGACGTATCTCGGATCCTTATCGATACAGGTAGTTCAGTAGATCTATTCTTTAAAGAGACGATGGATAAGATGGCTTTACCAGACGCGCGACTCAAACGAGTGGAAAGAACGTTGACTATATTCAAAGGAAGCAAGATAAATGCAATTGGGACTATCAAGTTAGCAATCCGAGTTACCGGAATTACCAGATGGATCAAGTTCTTGCTTGTAGATAAACCGCCAATTTAAAATATGATACTTGGAACACCTTGGATCCATACAATGAAGGCAATTCCATCAAGTTACCATCAGTGTGTGAAAATCTCGATAAACGAAGGAGTTTATACACTTCGAGGAGATCAAAAGAAGTCTCAGACATGCTTCATCGCTGAGTTAAAGTTACGAAACAAATCTTGCATGATCACGGCGACTATTAAAAGCAAAGCATTAATGGAGCCTCCTGCTCCAAAAAAGCCAGACAAATCTAGCGTCGAACTTATCAACATTGATCTCGCAGACCCGTCCAAATGCGTAAGCATAGAGGTCAATCTGAGTAAGTCGATCCGAGACAAGTTGATCCAACTTCTGGAACAAAACGTGGCAACATTCGCATGGACGACTAAAGAAATGCCTAGGATCAATCCAAAAATTGCAAGCCATAGATTAAACGTTGATCCGACCTATAAGCCGATCATGCAAAAGTGAAGAAAGCTAGGGCCGGAAAGAACAAAGGCTGTAATTGATGAAGTCAAAAAGCTAACCGTAGCCAGATTAATTATTGAAGTCCAATACCCAGAATGGTTAGCTAACCCGGTTATTGTTCCCATGAAGAACGGAAAGTGGCGAGTATGCGTGGACTTCACCGACATCAATAAAGCATGTCCAAAGTTTCCCACTGCCAAATATCGACAGGATTATTGAAGCAACCACTGGAAACAAACTCCTTTCATTCATGGACACCTTCTCGGGGTATAATCAAATTCAGATGCACCCTGACGACATGGAGAAAACTTCCTTTATCACAAAACGCGGAACTTACTGCTATGGAGTAATGCCATTCGGTCTAAAGAATGCCGGAGCAACTTACCAGAGATTAGTCAACAAGATGTTTGTCGATCAACTCGGACAAACAATGGAAGTTTACATAGACAATATGCTTGTGAAATCTCTTAAAGCTGAAGATCACATCGAACATCTAGCACGATGTTTTCAAACATTAATTGAATATTAGATGAAGCTCAATTCGACAAAGTGCACTTTTGAGTATCCTCGGGAGAATTTCTCGGTTAGATAGTCACTCAAAAGGGAATTGAAGCAAACCCAAAGCAGATTAAAGCAATCCAAGAGTTACCTTTTACGAAGAACAGAAGAGAAGTTCAAAGGGTAACTGGCAGAATAGTCGCTCTAAATCTGTTCAAGTGAGAGGAGAAGTGCGAGAATGCTTTTTCTGAGTTAAAAGAGTACCTTTCAACCCCGCTGATTCTTGCAAAACCCAAAGACAAAGAACATCTATACTTATACTATGCTGTTTCGGCGTCAGCAGTGAGCAGCGTGCTAGTTCGAGACGAAAGAGTTACTCACTATCCAATTTTCTACACGAGCAAATCTTTGGACAGAGCCGAAACTAGATATCCGACTACTGAGAAACTTGCTTTAGCAGTGGTGACCTCGGCAAGGAAGTTACAACCTTACTTCAGTCTCACACTGTCATTGTGTTAACCAATCACCCGCTACGAATAATTTTACATAGTCCAAACCAATCCGGAACACTAACTAAGTGGGCCATCAAATTAAGCAAGTACGATATTGAATTTAAAGGAAGACAAGTGCCAAATCTCAAGTACTTGCCGAATTTCTAATTCAACTGGCCCCCGACTTGGAACCCTTAAGATCAGACAATGATCTTCGGACCTGGAAAATCTACGTTGATGGATCATTGTCGCAACATGGTTCGGGGATCAGAATCTGACTTGAAAGTCCGACAGGGGAAATCTTGGAACAATCGTTCCGACTTGCGTTTCCAGCATTCAAAAATGAAGCAGAGTACGAGGCATTAATCGCAGGAATCAGGTTGGCCAAAGAGATCGGGGCAACCGAAGTAGAATGTTATTGTGACTCTCAACTAGTAGTCAACCAAGTGAATGGAGGATATGACACCAAAAACGACCAGATGGAAGCATACCTTAAAGTTTTCAAGGATTTGACAAAGGATATGAAGTTCAAAGTAAACAAAATCTCCCGGTCTGAGAACACTTCAGCTGACGCTTTAGTAGCTCTCGCATCCACAACAGATCTCATTCAAAGGAGGATAATACCACTCAAAAGTATAGACCAACCAAGTATAAGTTTATCGAAAGGAGATGTAGAACTCGTCTCGGCAATATTTGAAGCTAGGGACAACTCCGACATTGAGATGCCAGACATTAAAAAATCCAGCGAACAGAAGACTGACTGGCGAGACGAGATTCTTGCGTACATTATGGATGGCGAAGAGCCAGAGGACAGGTGGGCATCCCACTGACTTAAAGCCAAGTGCGCTTTCTATGCCCAAGTCGATGGGAAGTTGTATCGGCGAAGTACAAACGGGATCCTCCTCACTTGCATCAATGGTGATGAGATCAGTGAGATTATTAAAAAGACGCATGATGGAGCTGGTGGAAATCACATTAGTGGAAGATCACTCATACACAAGATTCAAACTCTCGGATATTATTGGCCGACTATGGCGAAGGATTGTACACAATATGCGGCCAAGTGCGACAAATGTCAATGACATGGGTACATCATCCATGCCCCAACTGAAGATCTAACCTCTGCAGCTATGCCATATCCATTTATGCGGTGGGCAATAGACATAGTTGGACCGTTGCCCTCATCTCGGCAAAAACATTTGATGCTTGTCATGAAAGATTACTTCTCAAAATGGGTCGAAGCAGAAGCTTATTCGCACATCAAAGATAGAGATGTAGTCAAGTTTGTGTGGAAGAATATAATATGCCGACATGGGTTACCCTAAGAGATTGTAACCGACAATGGGTCTCAATTCATCTCGGCAAAGTTTACTAACGTTTGCTCCAAATGGAACATCAGAGTAAACAAATCCACTCCACGAAACCCACAACGAAACGGGCAAGCCGAGACAACAAACAAGCAGATTATAGATGGAATAAAGAAAATACTCTCGGAAAAGAAAGGAAATTGGGCTTCCGAGTTGGATGGCGTGTTATGGTCATATCGAACAACACCAAGATGCTCAACCGTAAGAACTCCTTTCTCTCTTTCTCACGCAATGGAGGCAATGGCTCTAGTTGGAAGTAGTAGTACTGACAATGCGTCAAGAACTTTTTTATGAAGATAAAAACTCAAACAATAAAGCAATGGAAACCAGCATTGACGACTTGGAAGAAGAACGCAACGAGGCACTTCTCCGAGTACATAACTATCAACAACAGGCTGCAAAGTACTACAATAAGAAACTTCATGGAAGGCACTTAGCGGTAGGAGACTTGGTACTTTGGAAAGTATTTGAAAACACGGCAGAACTTAACGCTAGAAAACTCGGTGCCAACTAGAAAGGACCGTATATCATCTATGAAATCATAAAACCAAGATTCTACAAGATAGCAACGATGGAAGGAGAGATGGTTCCTCGAAGTTGGAACTCCATCAAATTGAAACGATACTACTATTGAAGATACGCCGACTCGGCGATTTGAATGCATTACTTGACGCATGCCTATTTACTTAATTATGTAATCAGAACTACGTATTGGCTTGATCCTTGCGGGGTACGTAGGTAGCCTTCGGGTGCAGCTATAACTAAATAAATTTTTTAAGTCCTCATCTCAGACATAAAAAAAAAAATGGGTTACACCCTAACTCCCGAAAAAAAACGAGATCAAATTCTCGCAAAACAGATTACAATTCTACACAGAATTTTCCGAGATTAAATTCTCAACAAACATTCAAAAACCGAGTCTTAAAACCTCGCCGGCTCCCAAAATCCCATTCAATATAACCGAGTCTTAAAACCTCGTCGAATTTCAAACTCTCAGCGAGTTAATAAACTTGTTAACCTATTTTATAAAATCTTTGGCAAAGCAGAGATGTCACTATTAAAGTCGAGTCTAAATCTCGCCGAGTCCTTAAAATCTTGCTCATACCAAAGCCGAGTCTTAAAATCTCGCTGAGTGTGTAAACTCGTAAATAATAGTTATGAGACCTAGTCTTTCTCACAAACAAGCACGAGATTTGATTCTCACACTTAGCCCAGACCAAGTTCTCGCAAATATGGTCGAGTTTCCACATAACAACAAAGAGATTAAGTTCTCAAACAAAAACAGAACGTAGTTCTGTACACAAAAAAAACAACATTGCTATGAAGTTTGTTTCCGAGGTTGAAATTCTTAAAACCTAAACTGAGTCTTAAAATCTCAGTATAAAGTGCCAAATAGTGAAACTTTTCTTTTTAACAATCGGGATCGAACTCTCAAACTTAGAAGAGAAACATAGCTAATGTGCAGAAACAAGAAGAGACCTCGGGAATTAAGCTTCTTACTTGTCCAATTATCATACAAAATTACGAGATAACATTTTTTTAACAAGTTCTCATATTCGGAATTCGAAATCGAAACAAATTAAAATATCATATTAAATAACAACTATGTTCATTATACAGGTAAATATTACAAGGCAATTGTCGATTACAAGGATCAAAGAGATGACTTATAAAAAACCGAGCTACTATTACAAGAATCAAAGAGATGACTTATAAAAAAGCTGAACGGCGGTTACAAGAGTCAAAGAGATGACTCTGAAAAATCCAAAAATTCATTAAAAAAAAAAAGAAGAAGAACACTAGACCCTAGTTTGATCTTTGCTGTTTGAAGCCTCCCCAATCTCGAAAACCAGAACGACCAAGTCTCCAGGAAGTAACGCGTCAAGTTCTCCCTGTTGACAGCCTCCTTAGACTCATTCACTTTAGCAGTTATTGAGTCAATAACTGCTGAAGGAATGTTGACCCCCCGAGCAGAGAGAACTTCGAGAGCACTCTACCACCCAAGATATTGGGCATAAACCAGCCGAGCCTCCAGGTTCTTGTCCAGATCAGTAAACCGAGTAGCAATTCGGTTGAAGCGCCCAAAAAATTGATCCTGAAGATCTCGAAAGATCTTTTTGTTCTCTTTATTCAGAACCTGATGAAGTCGGGAGTCGAAGTTTTCCCTTATAGAGCCTAACTCGGTCTAGAGCCCCTGAAGCTTGTCGTTGGCCTTCTCTGTAGATTTGAAGGCCGTGTTCCAGTCCGACTCATCGCACTTAAGCGACTCCGTCAAAGCCGCATTCTGTTCCACCAATCCGATGATGTTTTCACGCTCACTTTTCAACTTGTTCTTCACACGAGCGAGTTCTTCCTTGGTGACAGTAAGTCGGGACCTCCCCTCCACTGATTCGAGTTGGCTTTGGCCAGCTCGACCAGAGTTCCTCTAAACTCTCCTATCCGGATCGGCACGGGACGTATCGCGCTGAAGCATAATGCTATTCACATAGGCGATAAACTACAAAAACTTCGACAAAATAAAGTTAGAGGATTTGGAGCCAAAACAAAATTACGGAATTGAACTAAATAAAAAAAGGGAAAACTTACCCGAAACAGCAAATATGCAGCCTCTTCGTATTCATCCTGATTCTCCATTTTATCTGGAGAAGGGAGACACTCTAATGACGTCCTGATCTGACGCATAAGATCAGCACATTCCGTCCGAAACTCCAAAATCGATCTTGGATCGGAATGATCAAAGGTGAAATGGTAATCAGGAACGCCCCTTCCTCTTCCCCGAGAAATACCAGAGGCATTACCGCGGGTAACGACTCCAGGAGAAGCAGTCCTAGGCGGATCAACCCTTGGCCTTTTTGCAAGTCGTGAAGTTCCCCGACCAGAAGTTAAAGGAACTTCAACAATGTTCCGAGTAAGTGCAGAAGAAGATCTGGTTACTCTAGAGATCCCTCAGCAAGACGAGTCTCCATCCCATCAAGAGCAGCGTTCATACCTTCTACAACATTAGGAAGTTCAACATCATCAAGACCCATCTTCGCTTAAAGTACTTAAAATATGTCAAAAAAATTTTGAAGTCAGAAGAAAACTCTAGAAAAGGAGATAAAAGTGAAGTGAGAACGATTAATCACAAGTATGAAGTGAATAGTAAAAGAGTGATGGCGCAGTATTTATAGGAATTTACCGGAAACCGAAGCGACGCCAAACAGTAATAATTATTCAGCACGCATAAATCGAGGGAACCGCCTCAAATAACCCAATCGCGGAGTGACACATAAACCAAACATTCTAGAAGTGGAGAACTTGCCGACTCGGAAACTCGGCAATAGATTTCTGAGTCTGGGGGGACAATTGTTGGAGGTGGATCCGAGATCCTACTTCGGTCCACGGAAACAATGGGCCAAATTCTAAGTTTTGAACTCAGTAAATTTATAGAAGTCTCAACTTAGACGATTTCCATCTCGGAAGCGCACTTAAATCTGAAGGAAGTCTGATGACATGTCAGCGAACAAAGAAATGGAAATTTTCCTATTCCGACATGGAAAATTTCCGAAAATCTAGCAAGAATCGTCTAGATACGATCTTATCTAGAAATTTGTATATTTTCCTTTATCTAATCCATTTTCTAACCGCCTCTATAGTCTATAAATAGAGGAATGGGTCCTTCAAAGTAAGGATCCGCTTTTTTGCACAAGTTAAGCAATATACTTTACTCGGTAACTATCCTTCTTCACAATACACTCTTTGTTTCCCAAACTCTTATAAGAATCCTTGCCCAATCTTCCCTCTTTTAATTAGAATCATGGACTTACCTTCTTGTGCTAGACACGGTTCGAACACCTATATAGATAAATATTTAGTAATAGAGAGATATATTCACACTTATCCTTTATTAAGTTTTTTATTAGGATTATAAAAATATTTACTTTTTTTTTTCAAATTTCTTATTTAATTAATTTTTAAAAAATATCAACAATTATATTTTATTTTATAATTGATAAGAGATAATTATTTATACATATTTTTATTTTACAACTCTATTTTTTTTAGGATTAGGAATTAGGATAAATATTTCTTAATAGATATAAATATCTTTTTAAAATATTGTTTGTTTTAATTTTAATATATAAATTAGGACTATACCTACGCTATAGCGTGGGATTTGATTATTTTTTTAACCGTGTTCATTTAGGTTATTAGACCTGTGTTGATATTGTAAAAATCATTTTTGAGATGTTGTTTTAGGGGCTTGAAATCCAAACGGAAATTAACCAGAATTAAAAAAACCGAACACGAAAAAATATTCCAATGGATTCTAATGTATCTGAAAAACCAAAACAAAGCCGAACTAAAACCAAATCAATAACCAAATTTTAGCTTTTCAGAGTTTTTTTATTAAATCTTTTCTAATTTTGAATTTTATATAAAAATACCAGAACCCGAACTCTATGTATAGCGAACCGAACTCCATCAAAAAAAAAATCTAAATAAGACTTAAAAAAAAAATAACATAGCGAATTAGAAGAAACAAAACCGAAAAAATACCATAATGGTCCTACATTTATGTACCCGAAACTCCGAGAATCCAATATATTTTTATTAATTTTTAGCTTTTTAAGAATTTTTCAATTAATTTTTACTAGGTGACTTTCCCGCACATGCGTGCGGGTATAAATATTTTTAACTTAATAAATTATAAAATTTTATTATTTTATTTATCAGGTATCAAGTTTTTAGTAATCGATATTACATAAAACACTAAAGAAAAAACTTATATAATATGTGAAAAGTAAATTTCTATAAAAAAAATTTAATACATAAAATATAATATTATCATTTTTAGAAAAATATTTTATTAAATAATTATTTTATTTAACTTCCTATTTAACAAATCAGATTGTACATATGATTATGTTACAAAAACTATTTTCAATAGTTTCATGGTTTTTTGAATAAAACTAAAAGATTTGTAATCACAATTTGAAAATACATATTATTTTAGTTTATACACAATTTTAAATTAACTTTTTCTTATATTAAAACTATCTCAATTGATTCTGAATGATCTTCATAATCTTACAATTTTTACTCTGATGTATAGCAATCTAGAATTGGATTGATTTATCTGATGAAAATAAATTGAGTATGTAAATTCTTAATGGTCAACATGAAAAAATAAATTAAAATAAACAAAAGACTCTCTAAAAAATAAATACTACAAATTGAATGAATGCTTGTGGTGGATGAAAAAATATATGATGGATTAAAATTAGTTATTTTTGCTCTGTATAGAATAATATTTAATATTTCAATAAAAATATAAATTATATTAATGATAATGATAACTATGAAAAATATGTATTTATTTTTATCATACTAAAATTTAAATAATTGAAAAAGTATTAAATCAAAACAAAAAAAACAAAAAGTTTGTTATCTAATTTTCTAATAATATTAAAAATTATAAGAAAATTATATTTCTTTTAAAATAAACATATTAATTTTTAAATAAAAAATTAAATTAAAAGGAAATAATTTAAAATATAAATTATAAATTATAACTAATTNTTAAAAGGAAATAATTTAAAATATAAATTATAAATTATAACTAATTTATGTAATTATTTATATTATAAAAAATAAGACTAAATCAAAACAAAAAAAAAACTAAAAGTTTACGTTTTATAATATCTTAGAAAATATATATGATTATTAATTTTCATATCAAAATAAACTAAATTAATTATTTTTAATGTTAGAAGTAATTTGTAATTTAATGTTAGGAAAACTCTGTAATTAATCACATTAAAATTAAACATGATGTTGACACATAAGATTTTTATAAAATTCACTTTTCTAATAATATATAAGGTGATCTATATTACCTAAAAAATAAGTTATTGAAAAAAATAATATTCAAATAGGAATAGCATTTATCAAAGATAAAATAAAAAAAAAAACTTAATTAAAGCAATAATTATATGGATTTACGAAATTTATTTTTATAAATAAATTTCAATATTAATTAAAAAATTTAAGTGAATTTATATATATATATAAATTAAGTTATTATTTAAATATTGAAAAGAAACAAAATTTAATGTGAGGGTAATTTAGTAATTTAATGTTAACTTTGTAATCAACCACGTCAAAATTAAACGTGGTGTTGACATGTAAGCTTTTTGACAACAATCATTTCGTAAATAATATATAAGATTAGTTTTGAATGATTATAAAAAAGTTTATAACCAAACTCACCTCAACCCTATTAATATTCTATTTTGAATTAAGGCATTATAATGTATATTAAGGTTAATGTATATACACCTTTAGACTAAGTTCCAAATATTTAGAGCTTTTGTAATTTAAATTACAATTCATTTTGAATTTTTATATAGTTTATAACAAACCTACTTTACACCTATCTTTAAAGGTGGTTACAAATCATATATTAATTTTATTCTATAGTTTATAACACAGTTTAAATGAAAGTGCCTCCTGCTTAATATATAAGATAGCGAAAATTTCTGATTGTTGAATTTGATACGTGAAAGAATTTTGTTAATAAGTAATTTTAATATGCTGTACTTTAAATAATTATATTTTTTGGTTAAGATTGTGCAAATTTTTGCAACCTTTCTTTAGAAATTCGTTTTTTCTTTATTATATTTTTATAATGTTCATAATTGTCTTCTATTAGGATTTATTTTTATTTTATAAGTAGTAAGAGATAATTATTGATAGTTCTTTTTATTTTACAAATTCTTTTTGTGTTAGGATTGTGAATAAAGATAAATATTTTTTGATAGAGATAAATATCTTTTAAAAATATAGTTTATTTTAAGTTTTAATAGATAAATACGGAAAACAAAATTTGATCGTTAGATTCGATATTTGGAAGAATCATGTTAATTAGTAACTTTGAGAAACTTTACTTTCTATAATAAGATATAATTCAAAAATACTGTGCATCGCACATGTCCTTATCTAGTTATATTATATTTTAAAATTTATTAATTTTTTTTATAGATTTCTAAATTTCATAAAAAATTTTAAATTTTCCTTTATTTTATTTATTTTATTTTCATTTTGTAGAAAAAAATTTCTAAATTTTTCTGAATTTTCTTTAATTTTTTCAATTTGTTTGTTTACTGAAATTTTTTAAAAATTAATTAATTTATTTTTATTTGACCGCACACGTGTTGCTTAAATCAACCATACACATGTTGCTTAATAACAAAATAAGAGAGACCTAACCGTTAGACTAATGAACTAACAATCAGTTTAGAAATTGGCCACAATTTGATAATATATGTAAGTTTATACCACAATTTAAGCACCGAATTGAAATTTGAGACGAGTTCAAAAGTTTATTAGAAAATCGATAATACGATAAAAATTTATTGCAAAAAGCATTTCCCTGTTCACTTCACTATTGGTCCTCTTACAAGTTATCATTACATTTTCTGCTAAAAATTAAAACTAGTGGTCATAATCACCAGAATTATGACTTCAGTTGATAAGAATCAAAGGGCATTGTCTAAAATTGGAACCGAAGAGAGTGAAAAATAAAATATGCTGTAGACATAGTTAACTTTGTTT
>OVAX01002997.1:0-23744 GCA_900406405.1 Lepidium africanum
AGCTGTGTTGTAAATGCGTTGCTAAAAAACGTCCCAAATCTTGCTTTTTGTTGTAGTGAACCTTATGGCTAAAAAGAAAAAATGGAAAAGCAAACTCCAATTTTCATGATATATAAAAAACTTTCGACGGAAAGCGAGCTGAAATGTAACATTGTGAATGTTGCAGTCTCATTTATAATTTTGCAGTCTATAGCAAAATTAATCTTTGCATAATCTTCTACCAATCCATTTCAATCCACATGTACGATAATACATGGATATAATTAAACCTGCTTACATCATAATGGTAAATGGAAGACAATCCTTAAGACATAAAAAATTGTTTATAATAAAGTCTTTTGGTATTTTAAGTACAAAAATAAAGTCGTTCATGATTGTGATGAATAGTTGTTGTGTCCTTTCAACATAATAGTTACTGTGGAACATTTAAAGATATCTTGATATACAAAATCACACATCAATACTCATTTCTCATTTGAAGACTTCCAATGGAAATAACTATAGTTCTTTTATTTCGATATCTAGGATAATTAGAACGAATTACTTGACAGATATTACGTACATATATGAAAGCTTGTCAGTCATTCACGTAAACACGAAAATAACTTGTAGTTCTTAAAGAGTTTTAATTGACAGTTTTGTTTATCAAATATATTATTTGAATGCAAAGCTTACATGTAGATCCACATTAAAGAAAGCGATTGCAATTGTGTTGATAACTCACCACACTCATAGAGACAAAAACCCTTTTGCCTTATATTAGTTGTCAGGACAACGATCACTTGTTAAAGCATGTTTATATATTATATAATAAAGGACAGTTTAGTCTATTAGATTACTTGAACATAATAGTTGGTGCGACTATAGTGGATTAACTATATCAGTGTTTTGTGTTCTCGATTGGTGTCTCTAACCCTTTTGCCCTAACGCTTTCACCATCTCAATTTTCATCAGTTTCATTCATTATCTTTGTTTTTTTTTTTTTGTAATTGCAAACTAAAATCACAAATTCTCTTAAACTATTCTTTATCTTGATTATTTTGAATTTTTATCATTTACATTACTGCATTTTCTAATAGATGTCTACAACAAAAAATATGACAGAAAATACAGTATAGATAGTTCTATAAGTTAGATATACAATATGAAAGATTAATTTCCATAATAGAAGGTAAAATCGAAACTTAAAACTTACATCCCAAGATATTTTCAAAGTCAAAATAATTCAGAAATTAAGGATACGGATTCAAAAATTCAAATAATAAGAAAACTGAAATTATTAAGATACATTTATTTAACCAATATAATAAAAAGAACAATATACAAGCAAACATTTATGTCAAAAGTGTCTCGTATATATTTCTTTCATGTTACAGTATACATTACGTACAAAGATGCTAAACAAAGATACGTAAGTTAAAAGCTACGTAATTCTTTAACCAAAAAAAAAAAAGCTAAGTAACTAGGAAATTGCAATGTTTTAGAATTACTTTTCATAAATTCTACTAATATCTAACACTTTTTTTCTTTGATAATTATATCTAACACTTTTGTATAGTTCCTTCAAGTTTTAATAGTTTCTATCAATTCTGTAAATATCTCTCTATATACAAAGATAAGCCGCGTAAGTCAAAACCCTAAAGCAATATAGGATTGTGATATGTACTTAATTAGTTGTCTTAATCGTCATAGATTAAAAATATCAAACTTTTATATACAAAATGCGTATTAATGTTTGTCTACCCGCATGTCCAATTTCTAACATTAAGCAATAAAAATAGACAAAAGTAGATTCCTATATTCATTAAAGACAAAATTATACCAACCCTTATATACATATATATATATATATATATATTGTTTAATACAATTATATAATCATGTATCAATCTCTTGTAACTAGGATTCTTAATTTGCTACTACAAATAAAGCTTATAATAAAAATCATTTACATAGAAACCACAAATTTTTATTGTTGTTGTTGAAAAATAACACTTTTGATAAGTGTTTACGGATTTAGGCACTTTTCATTTTCTTTTTAAATTACAAAACATGATTTTACGAAATTGAAAAAACACACTTACACTTGGGTTCCCGTGATTACGAGATTAGAGTTTAGTATTTTGTATAAGTGGTTTTACAAGTTTACAAAACCAAAAATGCTTAAATTCATAATTCAAAAGTGCTCATTTTCAATTTTTTTCAATAGAAAAAGTACCTAAACCTATAAAACCTCTTACAACAATGATTAATAATTATGAATACAGAAACAAAGAGTTAGGGTAGCTCTTTGATTTTATGTATCTCCAAAATTAAACTAATTTAGATTGCTCATATCTAGATAAAGTAAATAATTATTATATGTATAGTTAGCTTTCCAAATGAGCTAGCCTCTTTTTTGTATAAATAGTTATATAATTATGGAGAAAAAAATTGTAAAGAGCTTGAAAGAAGAGAGAAGGGGGAAGTCTTAAATTCAAGTGGATCTCTAGCTAAACAATAATGCAATACCCATTTAATAACTATTTATTTATTTTGTCTTATATTTAACTTTTTATTTATTTATAATATTTATTGAAGTGTGTTTTGATGTTATTTACAACCTTTTATTTTGTTTAATAAGAAGTGGGGTTTTGACACATTGACCACCAAATACTTTTGAGTCTTAGTGCTCCTCCGTGACGCAATTAATTTCCTTTTCAGTCTCATTTTAAATTTGGTTTATTATTTTCAACTTTTATTTTCTTTTAAAAAATCTCTTTTAAACCATATAAAGAAAGGATATTACTGGACAAGAAAAACACAATAATCGAAAATTAAACTTTTTATATATGGGAGAAAACGTGTATTTGTGATAAGAAGTGTTTCTTTTTCATCTTACATATTTTTAGAATATTCATTTGGCAAGTATAGTTTTTTTAAATTTGGATTAAGCAAAAGACAAAATGGAAGATATTGTTCCATGGTGGTGCTAAGAGTGGATTCCATACTGTCTATGATAAAGGGGTTTAATGATTGTTTCGTTGGACAATTTTTTAATTTATTTATAACATTTTTAGTCGCTTAAATATTGACAGATATTACGATAAGGAAAATTCACTAAATTATGAAAATTCACAATTTCCAAATTAATTAAGTAGAATTAGAATCATAAGTACAATTAAGCACGATGAGTGTTTCATGTAAGTGGGTGTGTGTGTATATGTCAATGTTTGATTATTAAAAGAACAAGCACCATGATTGATTCTTCGCTTTTGTGAATACTCTGTCGGTAACAGAGGCTTCCCTTGAGAGGAGAAGACAACCCGACGTTTAAGGTTAAGTGGAATTGTCGTCACTACTAACTATTATCAATTGTTTTAGCCATTGCAGCAAAACAAGTGTATTACTCCGTATTGTATTTTATATAGTTTTGTGCTTGATCATTTTTGTTTTAAGGATACTAATACCAGTAAGGTTAATTGTATTCTCTCAAATATACCGATTTAAATATGGAGTGTATGAAATTATAATAAATTAGATGTTATTCAATTATTTAATTCTTAAAAAATTAGAATAGTGTTATTGAAATAATTATTTGGTTAAAAATATAAAATAATTTGATTTTAAGTGAGTTGAAGGTATTTTCGGAGAATTATTTGCTTAGAAAATAAAATCTTATGGTTTAAAAATCAAATATAAAAGGATTTTTTTAAGAAAAAATATGTCATTCATTGGATAGAAAAAATCTTGGCGATATAGAGATCATATTTTAGGATTATGCAAATATTAAAAACGAATTCCGGTCAAATAAACTGCAAAAATAGATATTTAATTGCTTGACTAAATATTTTTCCTGAGTTTGGGAAGAATTTTAAACATTTTAAACTTGCCCAAAATTATTTAAAATCTTATAAAATCAAAATGGTTCAAAATTTATTATTCAATAATTCCTTAATATAACTCGTGTAATTCGTGGTTTTGTCCTTGTTTACTATTAGACAAGTTGGATTATTGGGCAAGTAACATTACAATGAAGATGAAAGAATATATAACAAAATAATTTAGTGTTTTGTAAATGTTGCATGTGTAAAACACTAAGGGAACATGATCTATAGACAAAGATATTCAGCTTTGATATGTCTAATTTCAGATACATGTGACTTTGAGGATACGATACTATGGTTGATATACTTATTTGTAAGATGTGATATTTCACAAATTAATTGCAAGCAATTATTCTCATTCTTTCTTCTTTTTTTGTCTATGTGTAAGAAGTGATTGATTTTTTGTTATTTTTGTCTTTGTTCCCTTAATGTCAACTAGAATTCCTTCTGAATAAAGAAACAATTTTCTTACATATATATAATTTTATTTTTGGCAAATAAACAATTTATATATATGTAATTAAGATAATGCGACGAGAGTGGAAATGTTGTTGTTGATTCCTTAGTTTTTATTTATTTTATATTACGAATCAAAAAGTTAATACTATGCAATTACTTTTTAGGAGTGAATGGGATTAGATAACCTACGATTGAATATTTATATTACGTAGAAAATTAATATAATTAGTACTGAATTAATATGATCTGTTCTTTTAGCTCAAATGACTTAAACATTATCAACTTTTTGTTTGTAAGAATAAAATTTAGAATTCGGACTGATTTTTTGACTTAAAATCCCAGCTTAAAATATTGAAAAAAAGTAACTTTATCTACTGTATTTTTGATAAAACAGTCGTGAATATTTTAGTCTACAATTTCTTGTCTTTATTATAAACAGTGTTATGAAAAAAAATTTCTTTGTTATAGAGAATTTATCTCAAAAGTTGATACGATCATTGTTATCGGTAAGCTACTTGGCGTGTTCACTTGCTTTCCAGGACGATAGAACTAAAACATTTTCAAAATTTTTTTCAGAGACAAGAATTCAACTCCGACTTTTATCTAAAATTTATAAAGTGTTTGAGTTGCTCCAGCTAAAAGTCTTTTATCATTTAATTATCTATTTTTACTGTATGCTTTATAATTTCTACTCGGTTGGTGTTGTAATTGAGTTTTCTTAACCTTAACGAAATCAGCTCTTTGACAAAAAAAAAATCACGTACCTTTAATTTGTATAGACTGTAGACATCGTTTTTTAATCAAGACTTTAATATAGATTTTTTATTTACTTAAACCAGAATAAAAGTGCAAAAAAACCTTCTACATATCTAAGTACTTCAAAACAAAAAAGTAGGTTTTTTTAATAAAAGAATTAAGTAGGCTTTTTCAAAAATAATAAAAATCTTTACGGGACCGAAACGTAAAAAAATAAAAATAAAGGGGCAATAAAGAAATGTGAAGAAGTAGAAGCTGAGTGGGGGAAAAATAAGAGAAGGTGGTGCTCTCGAATTAGGATTCCAACAGACCTAAGTGCGATGCCCAAATCTGGGAACCATCTTGTTTCATTCTTTCTTTCTTACTTTTGATAAAATTAAAGTAAATATTATTCTCTAATTTATTCTTTTTAATTACGTCAGTGAAACTTTATTATTCCTGATTTGATTTTTATCGGTCTTTATTCACATGATGTCGGCTTGTCAATATTACTGTGCCAAATGTGATCGATTATTCCTGTAGGAAAATTTTCACTTTCTCGAAAATTTTGGTATCTTTTCTTTTGTCTAGTAGTTGTAGTTGTACCTTTATAATTTATGTTAAATATTTATTTAATTATTCCTTTTTTTTCAACAATTATTCCTAATTTATGTTAAATTTGTATTTATTTAATTATTCCTAAATTATGTTAAATATTTATTTAATTATTTCTAATTAGAAGTAAGTGGTCTTTATTCTAGTAACATACAGTAAGTCTACTAAAAGCAGACGTATTTGTACATTTATATATCGAATTTTGTCACCTATATTATATAGGAACTTGAAAAATTAGTCAGTCGATGTGGTCCAACAGTGACAAAAAAAAAATTTATACGGAATGAATTGATCAATTTTATAAAATTAATGATTTATGTAGTTATATCAGGTGATACGGAAATTAATGATAAGGTATTGATTCTTGAAGTGATTGAAGTCATATAGAAATCTATGGCATTTTATGGATAAAATGGTATATTGTTATTACTATTGCTTGATTGATGGATTGTTGAAGTGTGACGAATTAAATTGATTGTTTTTATCTTTTTTGGTATTCAATTGCATGTTGTTTAAGCCACTATTATGGATTGTCTAATTATAAACCATGTTATTAGTTAAAGATTATTGGTGTCTATAATGATATTTATAATCAATCAAGTTGTGGTGGTGCAGTAATTTATGTTTTTTTAATTATGGGTCGTCAAATTATTTATCCATGGACTTATTTTTTTCTCACAAAAAAACATAAACTATTTTGCTATTTATTTTATGTCATCAATTTTGCAATCCTTTGTGAAAAATCATGAACTTTCACGAATTAGTCACAAAAAATCATTTGCAATTTAAATTAAAAAATTGTTTATTGTGCATTTAGTTAGTGTTTTAAAAACATGTTTAGCACCTAAAATAATATCGTTTTTGTTAATTGGTTCGTTTAATGAAACGACCAAATGACTCGTTTCATTAATAGGAAAAAAAATCAAACTATCACAAACCCGAAGTTTGAAATCGATTTGGGGAAAATCATATATTAGGGTTTTTCTTCTCTCATTCTTCTTATTCTCTATAATCGAAATCGAAAGTTAAGAATGAGTGACTCTTCGGGGCAGACAAGTTCAGTTTGTCGTTCATCTCTTTCAGGTGTCACGAGAAATTGATGGTGTGGTAAGAAGATCGTGAACTTCACCTTGAAGACGACAAAATACCCATATCAGAAATTCTTTAGGTTTTCGGTCGCATTGAAGATGATATTGCAATTTTATCTATGCTTTCTGTATAATTTGAGTTTAAATTTTGTTTTGCAATTTCATATAAAGAGAGAAGGAGGAGCACATGTTTAAGTAGGTTGATGAATCAATTGTGGAAGAACTGAGAATTGATGATAATTGAAGAAAATCTCAGATGATGTCATGGACATGAGGAAGGAGATGGTGGAAAACATGGAATTTCAGATTGAGAAGATGCAGAAAGAACTCACGGTTTTGAAGGAGAACATGGTGGAATTGAATCATTCGACATTGAAGACTGTAGGTGTTATGGTTGTTGCTTTAAGCTCGATCATTTGGTTATTTGGAAAAAATTAAGTGATGTTTCGTAGATGTAGGCATAGTTGGTGGTTGTTGTTTAGAAATTTGAGACAATGATCATGGTTCTTGCTTGGAAATTGAATGTTAATCTGTTGTAATTCGAGAAAAAGATCATGCTTTGGGTTGTTTTGTATTGAGACAATGATAATCTAGCGTAATGCTAATATGTGTTTTGGTGAGAAATTTTATTGCTTTTGTATAATTTACTTAGCAAACAACATATAGATAACATAGCAAAAGTTTTCTTAAACGATTTAAAACCTTGAAGACAAATAGATAGATTAAGTGTTTATAAACGATTTAACATAATGTAGATATGAGAAATAAATTTAAACAATCACATGTCCAAAAAAAAAACCGATAAGCAACCATAAGTTTGTCAAAAGAATATAGATGGCAATTCCTACTCCCATCCCTTCTATGTTGTCCTGTTGCTTTTTCCCCTCCGTTTTTATCTTCATCATCATCTTCGGCGTAGTTATCATCATCGGACCCATATGAATCCTCGACCTCCATCTCCTCTTCGTACTCCTCACCACGATGACCAAAGTCGTCCGGCGTCGTGAAGCTAGGATCCTCTAGGTCGAGTTGTTTGTCGTCGTCAACTTGTTGTCCCGACAATCCCCAATTCCACATTTTAACTTTGATTCTGATTTGAGAGAAAGAGAGCAATGAAGAATGAAGATGAACCCTAATTCTAATTTCTCTAAATCGATTTGAGACTTAAGTTTCAGTGTTGATCTTTTTAAGCTGAAACGACGTCGTTTGTGATAGTTTGATTAATTTTTTTTCTATTAATGAAACGACGTCGTTTGGTCATTTTCATTAAACGAACCAATTAACGAAACCAACCTCGTTTTAGGTGCTAAACATATTTTTAAAACGCTAATTAAACGCACAGTAAATAGTTTTTCAGTTTAATTGCAAATGATTTTTCGTGACCAATTCATTAAAGTTCATGATTTTTTACAAAGGATTGCAAAGTTTATAGCACAAAATAAATAGTAAAATAGTCCATATTTTTTTCGTAAGAAAAAAAAGAGTCCATAGATGAATAATTTGACGATCCTTTAATTATTCAGCTTGTAATATTAATAAATTAAAGTAAAACTATATAGATGAAATACAAAAATTAGTAGAAAACAGAAAATCTCCAAAAATAATTCTAAAAGAGGAGAGTTGAATGACATGAGACCCCAAAAAATACTTAGTTAGAATTAGTAGAGACAAAGACTCAGAAATATACTATCTCTAATCGAAGAGTCGAGCTATATATCACCAGGTAATAGAATGTTATAATAGAAGATAAAATCTCGTATAGTGAATAAGTGCACACTGATAGTTAGAAGTGGTTTGTCTAATTTTTGTTTTGTTTATTGTACAGAGTTTGAATATTTCCATTATGATTTTAAGCCGTTAGTATAATGATAAAAACACATTTTTATGAATCTCAAAAAGTTAGGTGGAGTTTTGGCCAAGAATTTATACAGTTGATGTTAATAAAACATAACCTCATAGAGATTAGATACGGAATATATAAACTATGTGGTGTTTGGATTGTTATGTCAGTCATATGTATAAGTCATGAGGTCGGTAGATTCGACGCACTTACATATTGTAAGATGCTACAAGTGGGATATTCGTGAGTAGATTAGCGCAATTTTGATGCTTCTTTTATTCTCTCTTTAATCTATGTAGAATTTTGTCACTTATCTATTTACATCATATCTTAATATGTAATCATATAATTTGGTTTTAAATATTTTTTGATTGACCCATTTGGAAGAACATCTTTTATTTGCTGATGCAAGAGACAACTTTATTCATTGTTCGCTTAAGGTGTCCAAATACCAAAATTTCGAACAATAATATATTTATTCATACTTGTTGAAATTTATTTACATTATATAGTAGAATTTATGGTGAAGTATTTTTTGTTAAATCCATTTTTGTAGCCTACTCTATTACGATTCGGAAGTAATTATGTTACTATAAAGTTTGAGTTAAAAATCATGTTTTATCCATTTAATTGATTACAAAAATAAATAAATAAATAAATATTATGTAAATTAATAATGTTTGGGATTGCTATATTTCATTAAGTTTATTGTTGAAAGACTATTTTGATAATTTAAAGAGAGAATCTTATGATATAATAATATATTAAATATTATCACTCTTTAAATCTCTGTACAAACAAATAATATTCAAGAAGATACAAATAACAAATTTAATTCAATACTACAAAATTTGCTTAGATCATGTTGCGAGCTATGTGTTTACTTAATCAAACATTTAGCACACAATATACAAAAGCTATTGTTGGTAATGTATTTAGCATTTTTTAAAATCTAATTTTGCTTTTTGGGCTTTTAATTTTATTATTTAATTTGTTCTTATATCTTATGTATAATTCCTTGAAATTTATGAAATTATTGACCAAATTTATATTTTGACTCAAACTTATAAAATTTATAGTCCAATTAATTGCATTTGGGTTATCTATTATGGATGTCCAACACATTCTACATTTCTAGCTACTTGACTACTTGCTTCTTTTAGTTTAAAGTGCATCATCTTTCCAGTAAGAGATACAATATAAGCCACTTTTTTTCCGGGTCAAACAGCCTCAAGTGTTTCAAACATAATATTTTTTCTTTGCCAATTTGATTTTATACTACATATTTTTCTATGAAGCATTGCATTAAAATAAAAGAAGACAAGAGTTTACATTAATTTCACTCTAGTTATTGCAGGGATAAGAAGTTAACTGAACCAAGTAGAAACCCTAGTTGTGGTCCAAAAATGATTTGTTTTAAGAAATCGTTATAGCATAGATGATTTATCTTCAATTGACTAGTTCTGTCACCAGAATTAGTAGTCGATTGCTCGGTTTACGGCATGTTTTTTAGATAACAGCTTGCTAAATTAGAGGTAGTACATAGTTTTTACACATATTGAAATATAATGTAGTTTAATCTTTTTGGAAATGTATTATAAAGAGGTAGAAATCTTTTCTGTTTGGTGGTTTAGATTTTAGATGATCTAATTAATGATTATGACATTGGAGGTTCAACTTCTCCCTAGTAATAATAGTGAAATTTTTAAAAAGCGTTTACTGATTGAGTTTTAGGTTATGGATTGGCATCCAATTATTGAAAAAAATATATATTACAAAGAGCCAACG
Organism: Lepidium africanum; assembly: GCA_900406405.1. NCBI lineage: Eukaryota > Viridiplantae > Streptophyta > Magnoliopsida > Brassicales > Brassicaceae > Lepidium > Lepidium africanum. The sequence continues at coordinate 10,392 of OVAX01002997.1, forward strand.
TACACACCAAAAGCAGGTTTGCTTTTAATTAATATCTATGTTTATTATTAACAAACAAGTTGTGGCTAAGATTTGTACGTAGAGTTTTATGTTCATTTTAGAATAAACTATGTAGTACATGTACCGAAAACGATAGCCCAAACAATAAAAGCGAAGTTACAATGTTTTATTAGTGTAATTTTTCTTTGTGTATAGTTGAATATACTTAAACAAAATGGTTTAGTAAAGTAAGATAATCATAGAGATATCTTCAGTTTAATAAACAAAAGTGAAACAAAGATATGATTTGGTGTAAATAAATATAGAAAATGGGAAAGTGAATGGTGACGCAAGGTTCAATTATGGAAGAGAGTGGAAAATGTCTAGTTGCATGAGTGATCTTCAACACATATATTTGAAATAAAGAGTGGAGTTCCATGTGTTTGTTCCCATCTTCTTCTCTAATTTCTTTCTTACTCTTGAGTTTGAGGTTTCATACTCATCAACATTAACCCTACATTTTTTATAACGAGGAGAATTGCATACGACAACCTACACTTATCTCTCGATATCAATCAAATCTAGATTTTCTTAAATTCAATTTAGATGTTAATGTGATTCTATCGAATTAACTCAAATTCTGCGTAATTAATGTTTATAGATGATTATTGGGTGGGCGATCTATTTTTCTCTCTAAACGGTAATATCATCGTTTTTACCCAAAATTTTTTGTATGGAAAAACTAATGAGGCCCTAAATTTAGGTAGAAATTATGCTATATAAATATATAAATATATGTATATATATAGTTCTGAGGGGGCAAGTAGAGATCTTTTTTTAACTGAGAGTATTAAATTCTTAGTCCTAATTCTTCTATATCTGAGACAAGCCTTTGTTAATACTAAAATAATGGCTTATAACATCCATTCTACCCAGAGATCAAATTTAAAACATATCAGAACCAACTTCTGCGCTTAATCCACTAACCCGCATACAATTGTAATATCTTCACTTTTCTACTTCATATTTCTTAAATATGTCCGAGCAAAAATTATTATGTATAGTTAATTTGTTATCAAGTTTCTTAAAACAATCATGCCATTATCTTTTCTCAAGTTATTTGATTAAACTATTAAGTCAATTATTGTAATTGAAAAGCTAAGTGTATTGTGTTTGATGTGCATGCGTGTTAATATATGTGCAATAATTTCTTTTCTGTTTCATGGTATTGACACATGTTTTAAATATTTTATTTCTAATGATCACAAGAAAGGGAAAATCTCATTTTAAGAGAGAAATTGATAGAAAAGACTAGTAGAAAGGCAAAAAAAGAAAGGAGTCTAATAATCAAAATTGTATGAAAGATCCCAAAAATAGTTGTAAGAATGTGAAACAAAAACTTATTATAAATAGTTCTATCTTTTCTCTTTTTTTTGGGCTAAAACTTTCATTAAATAGAAAAGAGATTACAAGTGAACTTCAATTAAGGCATGTTTAATAATCAAGTCTGCAGTCTCATTCTGCTCTCTTTTAGTAAAACGGAAAGAACAAAAAGAAAATTGAAATGATAGAGCGATGATGTTGTGAAATATGCCTTAAATTCTTTGATAGGATTCAGGTTGCGAATCGCGTTGATCAGTTGGAGAGAATCTGAGATAAATATTACCTTTGAGATAAAGATCTTGCAGAGTACACCCGTGTGGGTTTTAATCCAAATCATCTTATCTGGTTTGTCTATCGTACTTGGTTTGATACAGAGCACCTCTTGTTCCCAATCTGGAATAATACATCTACTTTTTTCTAGGTTCCAGGTCCCATCATTATGATTTAAAAGATCAACCACCGTAAGGAGTTGTTGAGCTGCAGTCGCTGGTCCATAAGGTCGATATTTTCTTGAAGTCGAGAGCCAATCATCTTCAAATATGCTCGTGGATTTTCCAGTTCCAATGACCATATTGCAGTTGCTTTGTAATATTTCCTTGCCTATCATTATGCCCTTCCAAGCATGTGATGAACCTGCAGTTTTTTACAATCAAGCATCTGTCCCAGGGGTGAATATTTGCCTAGCAGCACTCTAGCTAGAGACTATATGGGTTTTGCATGATCCGCCATCTATTCTTCGCTAGGAGAGCGTTATTAAATGCTTAAATGTCTCTAAAGCTGAGTCCTCCATCATCCTTCCTCTTTGTAAGTTTTTGCCATGAAACCCAACACATTTTCTTCTTTCCGTTATTTGCATCCCACCAAAATTTTGTTAATATGGATTGAATTATTGAACATAAACTCTATGCTGGTTTGAAGCAAGTCATTGTGAAGGTGGGGAGAGTGGTGAAGACCGATTTGAGTAAGATGAGTTTACCGGCAGGAGATAAATATTTATTTGCCTAGCTGCTCGCTTTCCTGCGGATTTTATCTTCTAGCTGGCTAAAAATGTCCTTCTTTTTTTTCCTAAAGTTTTTAGGGATTCCCAGGTATTTACCATTACCTCCTTCTTTTGTGATACCAAGAGTGCTTTTGACTATGTCTTTGATGAATTGAAGTGTTCTTGCTGCAAATGTTATGGAAGATTTTGATTTGTTTATTGCTTAACCCGAGGCTTCCTCGTATTGCTGTAGGATTTATTGAAGATTGAGGCAGCTTTTTTCATCAGCTTTGCAGAAAATCACAGTATCATCTGCAAATAAAAGGTGATTAACACTTGGGCTGTGTTATGTGATTTTAATGCCTGATAGTCTTTTTTCTCTCTGTGCTTTCAGACACTCCGAATAGGACTTGGCTGCATAAGATGAATATATATGGAGACAACGGGTCTCCTTGGCGGATTCCTCGACTTGGATTACTGATCCTTGAGCTGAGCCGTTGATGAGGTAAGAGTACGATACAGTTTTAATGCGGTTCATCATCCAGCTAGTCCACGTGTTGTGGAAACCCATTTTCTTTAATACGGATTCAACGAAATCCCACTCTAGTCTATCGTATGCATTGCTCATATCTATTTTGACTACCATAGAGCATCATTTTTTTGCTTTTGATTGCCTTAGATGGTGCAACATCTCATGTGTGATTAATATGTTATCAGCAATTGCTCTCCCCTTGATGAAGGCTGATTGATTTTCAGATATAATAGTCTCCAAGATAGGTTGCAGTCTTCAAGTGAGAATTTTTGATATTATCTTGTAGAAGACATTGCAAAGTGCGATGGGACGATAGTTGGAGACTGCTCTCGGATTAGTCACTTTAGGGATTAAACGTACGTGTGTATGATTAACTGTCCTTGGCAATGAGCCGGATAAGAAGAACTGAGTCACTTCTTTTACTATTTCAGGTTCCATAACTCTCCAATTGGGATTGGTAAAAACTGGCAGAATAGCCATCCGATCCCGATGCCTTGTCCGGGTGGATAGAGAATACAGCTTCCTTGATCTCTATAGGTGTTGGAATCTTGATCAGCTTTTCATTCAGGTGTAACTGAGTGTTCAATGGCCTGATCAACTATGGTGTCTGCATTTCTACTTGTTGACTTGAATAGATCCTCAAAGTAGGCGGCTATGACCTTTGAAATTTCAGCTTCCTTGAACCAAGCTTTCTTTTGTGAGTCTTTGATTACAGTGAATCTGTTAATAGCTCTGCGGCCTCTTGTAATAGCATGAAAGTAATTGGTATTCTTTTCCCCAGCAGTGAGCCAAGCTAGCCGGCTGCGTTGTCTCCAATATTCCTCTCCTGCTCTATATAATTCTTTTACTCCAAGTTCAGTTTTGAAACTTTGCTTTCATCCGGTGAGGATTTGCTCATCTCATTATCCAGCTGTAGTTTTTTTGCTTCTAGATCTTCTTTATTTGATTTGTTCTGGTTTTTCTTCCAGGAGATGAGACCCTCATGACATCAGATGATCTTTTTTTGAACTGTATCCATCTCTTTTTCCTTCCAGATTTTTGTAATGAGTTCTTGGATCTCTTTATTCTTGTTCAGGTTCCTATCATATCGAAATAGCCCTTTTCTTTTTGGTATTTGATCAGAGAAATGAGTGACAATGGGATGGTGATCTGATGCTTCAAATTTCAGGTACTCAACACAGGCTTTGGGGAATTTATCCAACCAGTCTCTATTTGCTAGTGATCTATCTAGTCGGCATCTTACGAGATGCTTATGCCTATAAACTCTCCATGATAAGGGGCTGCATGAAAATTGGATGTCATATAGATCATTAGCCGAAAGTCAACAAAGGAGCGCTCAGCTCGAGGGGGTCCTCCATGTTTCTCAGCATTGCACAGTATTTCATTAAAATTTCCAGTGAGGAGACATAGACCATATCTAGTTTCAAGTCGTGTTGAGATACGTTGCCAAAGGTTTTTCCTGTTTGCTTTGTCCGGTTCCCCATATAAAAATAGTCCATGGAAAGTGTAATCCTTGTGCTTGATTCTTGTGTTGATTAGGTTTTTCTCAGCTAGATTATCTACACTTCGAGCTCTTTTTTACAGAACAAGGCGAGACCGCCACCTCCGCCAGATTGCGGATTTACTACTATATAATTGTATTGGTCCATCCAACATAGTGATTTGAGTATTTGTGATTTGGAGTTCCTCATTTTCGAGAGGAAAAGAAAGTCAGGATGTAAGCTAAAGTGCAGATCCTTGACTTGACGAATTGTCAGGAGATTCCCCAACCCCTAACAATTCCAGCTTACAATGGCTAAAGAAGAGGGCCTTGTGGATCCCGAAAATCCATTGCCCTTTTGGATGATTTTGGAGTTCTCCCTCTTGGTTGGTACCTAACTGGGTTTGGTGAAGAGTAGGGTGTTACTTCAACTTGTAGGTTTACAATATCATGTTCATTTTCCCCTACTCTATTGGGTTCCTGTGCTGCTACTCGTGTAGTTGCTATTATTGTTGGGGAACTTTGGATAATGAGTGCATTCCTCTTCTTTGACTTTACTCCTGGGAATATTTTAGGGCTCATTTGGATCTTCTTTTTCAGGGGAGGTCGCCCAGGTTTTTTCTTAGGTGTTAGTGCCTTTGTGGAGGGGTTGCTAACTGAAATAATCTCTTGTGGTTCTGTAATTCCCGTCATTGTTCCCAGTCTCATGCTGACTGGAATTCTTTCAGGTTCTGGTTTTTGTATATCTTCTTGGGAATCTTGGTCAATTTCTTTCATCTTTGCTTTTACCATTTGTTGTGCATTTTGTTCAAAGAGTCTTTTTTCCTGTGCAATTTTCACTATTTCCTTCCTTGTCGTGCTTTCTACTAGGTCAACACAGTTTGAGTACTGTTCCATATATCCACAGAGATCAGACATAGCGGATTGGAGAGCTTCACGTGGAATATGTCGAGGTTCAGGACTTGTAATCTTTTCTCAAATCTCTTCTTATTTGATAACTTGTTTCTAAGATCATCCTCTTTAGGTTCATGACTTGTAATCTTTTCCTCAGATCTCTTCTTATTTGATAACTTATTTATGAGATCATCCTCTTTAGGGTCAGCAAAATCTTCCATGTTTTGTACTTCTGGTCGATATGGCTTAAAATTATCTTTTTTCTCTCTCCAGGTCAATCTATCCTTCTCTATTTGGTCCTTGTGATATGGAGGTCTGTTGTAGAGTGAGTACCGTCTCGTTGGAGTCGAGCATCTAGGATAACGCTCTCCTATCCATTTGCCTCTAGAATAGTCAGGTTTACTGCTCCTTCCTTTATCGTCATAACTATTGTATCTGCTTGTATTGTTTAGTGATGATTGACTGAGATTTTTGTCTCTGTTATCATTGTGTCGGTAATCCTTCTTTTCAGGGCATTCATAAAAGTTATGGCAGAAACTATACTCATAACAGTGGTTTTCTAGTTTCTCATAAACTAGATTCACTATGATCTCCTCACCTAAGGGAAATTCTAAGACATATTTAAAGATGATTGGGAGCAAGCCATTGATTTGGACTCTAATTCAGACTGAAAGGTTAGAGATTTCCACTGCCAAAAGTTCTCCAATGTCAGAGCCAATACTTGTTATGGTGTCTTCCGTCCAAAGGTGGAGGGGAAGTCCTTGTACTTTGATCCAAAATACAATTTGTGATGGGAAGGAGCTTGAAATAGTGGGTTCCCATTTTTGGAGGATGATGTGCCATTTAGCAAAGTGGTAGGGTTGGTTCAAGAGGACAGTTTGGAGGTCTTCCTCTGATGCAAACTGGAACTGGAACAGACCATTTCCTAAATCAGCACCCACTGGCCTTCTCAGGAGGTTTCAATGTTCTGCCATAAATGGTATGAGTGACCAAATCCGTTGTGCTTTTGCATTTGTGCATCTGCCAATTAGAGTGAAAGTGTGACGCTGCAGAGCTGAGCCAATTTCAGGGAGATCAAGTCTGACCCTTCCCGTACGAGGTGGGGTTCTTTTACTCATGATGGCTTTGCCTTTTATAGCAGTAGTTAGCTGGTTGTCCATTTGTGTTGGAGATGATTGTCGATGTTGTTTACAGAAGTAGTTCTGTAGCCACTCTAAGTGGGCATCTTTGAGTTGGATGAGAAATAAGAACTTTAACCTTCACATAAGTGAGAAAACTGAATCCAGGGGGAGCTCAGAGTGAGATAGAGAAAAATCCTTCACACACAAGTGAGATAGTGAGCAGATTGTAGATTATAACCATAACCAAAGCACACATCCTTCACATTCAAGTGAGACTTTCTTCTAAGTGTTCCAGATTTGAGTTCCATGAGAATCACCTTGGGATACACTATAGAGGAGGAGCCTTGATGGAGATTTTAGAGCGTCGCAGTCGGTGGAGCAAGTTTTGGTTTACGATAGAAATCCGGTGTGAACAACGGTGAAACCATCACGGAAAGTGGTATTATGCTTAAAGAAGAATAAAACCAGGTCGACTCACGTTAAAACCAGGTAGATATTTGAAACATGTTACTACTTTTAGTAATAAACCAGAATCAAAATACTATCTTGGGGTGTAGGCCTGAGAGAGAAATTGTTTCGCTCGTTATCCATAAAATAAATAGTTCTATCTATTTGCTATTATATACTAAGGAAACCTTACTGGTCGACCCCATCTAACTCATGAATTCTATTGTATGTAATGTTTTTGACTATAATGAATGTAAATTTTTTGCGGTTTCTTACACACAAAAATTCATGTTTGTGGTTGTATTTGTATTGAAAAATCTCTGAACAAACATAAGAATCGCTAGATAGAAACAAAGACCAACCCATAATGATCAATTCAACACTATAACCCTTTAAGATCATATATCTTAACTATAACATGTTAGAAGTTGTCTTTTCTTAATTATTGGGAATCATCCTAAATAATACAAAGTATTACAAAAAAACTTTTTGTCAATAATTGAATATACAAGAAATCAAACTCATGATATTAAGTCATTAGTTTGTTATTCTTACTACCAAACTGAAAAGAACTTGACAAGTACTATAGATTTTATAAGATAAATTTACTAAAGCTCCATTCGTTGGGGTGGAAGATTTTACGTGTAAAGATGTTTGTCGTAGAGTCATATGTGTTCAATATAAATTTCTTCACCTAATTGTGATGTCCCAAGAACCGTCCATCATAATTATTGAGACGTGAGAAAGTATAGGTCGTAAATCATGAAACTTCAAAAAAATCCAGTTCAACAGAAACATTATAAATACTATAATAAATACTATGAACATCAAAAATTTTAGACTAGCCTGAAACTTATGGCTGAATCAATTCATCGAGTCTACATATGAACGGATTAATGGATCATGAGATTTGATTAATCCTAAAGACTAAAGAAAGCCATATCAATAATACATTTAATACCATTAATGAATATGATTTAGTTTTCAGAAACATACGATTTCGGAATAGCACATTATTATGTTTAAAATTCCAGTATTACTACTGGACGTGGGCTTGTTTAATTTGTACATGTAAAGCTGTTTGTCGTAGAGTCCATTGTGTTCCATATAACATTCTTCACACCATCCATCATAAAACTTTTGAGACGTAAGTAGAACTGTGGGTCGTATAAAAATCATGAAACATGTTGTATTTTAACTTTAAAAAAAAATAAATTCACGGATCATAAATTCCGGTTCTCTGGACCAGCTTCCTTGATAATTGAGTTAATTTGACCAAAAAAATAATAATATTTTTTTTGTAAAAAAAAGTATTAATACTTACAGAAACAATTTATATATATATATATATATGAGAGAAAAACGTGTACCACGTAAATGGGTCTTCTCCGCATAGAGAGATGAGTTGATGAGTTCTTTGAGATTCCAACTCAGAAGATAACTAACAGGTACCATGATAGACCAGTAATTTAATATACCAGTGATATAAGTTTGATATCAAAAGATTCAGGAAACATAAGTTTGATTTGTATGGGGGAAGTCACATAGGCTTTTCCGACTTTTGAGGAGATGTATGGTGAAACGAGATGATTTGTCAATCCTCAGTTTTAGAGACCTAGATCTTTTGTAGAAAATGATATAGGTTCTAAATGCAGAATCTATCTATTAACAAAAAATATTAACTGGAGCATAACTCATGAATATTTGTTTAAATGCCAAATTACAATTTCTAAAAAGGAAAGAAAAAAAAAAGTAAAGAAACCGCTACAATCTCAAGCAAGGCACGTTGAATCATTGATACATTTCATTATAATATCTATAAGCATGTTGACAAATTATTTAGGCGATCTCTGCAAACATCGAACTATGGGCTCATACAACCTACTTGGAGAGAGCTTTGGAAACTTAATTTATTATAAGGTTGACTTTGTGTAGAGTGTTAAGTTGGGGTGTTTATCAAAGATTAAACAAATTGTAGCCAAAACTCCAAAGACATCCAATCAGACTACTTATAAATCCTAATGATAAGATTCAAATAATGTATTCTTTATAAATACTTCCTAAGTAAGTAAAGAGCTAAATTCCATGTTTTGTCCTTTCAATGGTATCTTCTTAATTATAATATATCATTTCGTGAATAGCTCACAAACAACTAATAATTTTTTTTTTGTTGGAAAAGTGTATTCAATAAGACCGAGACAATATTGTTTCTCCACCAATCACTAGAAGAAAAAATTAAAAATTTGATGAAATTGACCTAAAATTCAATCTACTGAAAGTAATCGTTTTAAATTTTGTCTGAAATAATTTATACAACAATTAATATATGTGAATACTATCCTAGTTTTCATGTATATTTTGCATCACTTTCATCATTTAAACTCATACATTATCATTTCTATCATAGTATTTTGTATAATTCATATTCTAGAGTCTTATAATTATGTAGTTGCATATTTTCTTGTTTTTGAGTCATTTTAGGTGATTTAGAGCTATGTTTAGAAGTTTGGAGACTTGAAGATAAATACACAAGCAAGGAAATGTAGTTATTGGAGTAAAAATGCACAAAATCAAGTGGGAAAACTCTCTAGATGAAACCATCGATCTTGTAGCCGATAATCTAGGTCGATGAAAGTCTTTCCGTGAACAGAATTGGATAAAATTTTGACACAAAATAGCCACAAGAGTTAACTTTCATTCGGTGGTGGCTTAAAGGCATTCTCACAAGCGGTTATGAAAATATGACAATTTTATTCAAGATAGGTCATTATGGTGCGAAGATTATGCGAACCATTTTTTGGGAGAGTTCACGTCAACCTCTAGGTTGATGACAAGTCAAACCGCACACAAATCTTCTGGAACTCACCACGTCAACCTCTAGGCTGATGGGGGGCGGAAGTAGATGTCATCTATCCTTTATTGTTTTTAGCTAGATCCGACCTAGTTTATCCTAGGTCGACCCGATTTTTGTTTCTAAACTTTTATGACTTAACTTTTAGCCACTGAGACATTGTAGAGAGCTGAGAAGTAAATTTGAGAGACCTTCGTTGGATTCTTAGATATTTTTATCAATTCATGGATATTACTTTTTCTCTTCTCAAAAAAAAATGAATAAAAATCATATATTAATTTATATATTATTTTTCAAAAGAAAAGAAATGAAATGATTGATAAAATGATAATCGAACTCAATAAACAGATTGGACTCTCCTTACTGCACTTAGTAGATTTAAAATAATATTTCAAAAGTGAGTTTTAGGTTATAGATAAGATAGATAGAGAATAATATTTATATGTTAGTTTGCAGTGACCGTAAATTGCAAGTTATAAGATTTATATCAGCCCAACTGCGTTTTTTCCTTCTCCGACACTGGCGACGCCAATCTCACCAGATCTCGCCAGCATTAGACTTGTTTTGGGTTAGTGCTTCGCTCTTGTTTTCTTTGTTGTTATCTATCCTCTGTTCCCCTCTAATCTATGGTTGGAGAAGGTGAAGTTCGAAACTCTACCTTTAGAGGACGCATGCACCTTCAGCACCTCAACCACGGCGGACCTTAGTTGAAGCTAAGACCTTTGTATCTTCTCTTGTTCTTTTCGCTTCCATCTCCTTCTTCGTTAGCTTTTGTTTTTCTGGTGTTTTAACATCTATTTCGGTGTTCCTTAACCACTGAGACCGCAATCTTCATCCACCTCCTTCACGCACTCTCGATGTCATGCCAATCCGGCCAAAAGCTACTACTCCTTTCTCGGGTGAGGCTCATATATGGCTATGTGATCCTTTTTCCCCTAAGTTGTGTCAAAAAACATGAGCAACAGTTGCTCAGCTGAGCGCGGATTGCCGACGAGATTCAGTTCTTGGCGATGGCTTCATAGCCTCGTCCGATCTGCAATTCTTTGGTGAGCTGAGTAGGTACAAAACCCTAATTGATACTTTTTCTCTTTTACCCATTCAGGATCTTTGTGGATTGGACCCGTTAATGGACTTCGATTTTGGGCCTAGTCTTGTTTAAGGTACCCATTGATCTTCTTCTAAATTGTATCTAGAATTAGATCTTAGAGGACAAGACTAATTTCAAGGGTCTTAGTCTAGGGATATTTGGGTATAAATTATTCTTAAGCTTTTTATCTAGACTAATAACCTTGCATAAGGTATTAGACCAAAAATTTCTTTTTGTACAGGAGAGAATGGTTTCACGAGATTTCTCCTCTCGAAAGAAAATTATTAACAACTCATATCCTATGGTTTCAAAAGTTGCCTCTTTGGTTCACATGACTCTTGTGTCAATCAAACTGGAAATTTTTCAGGGTTCTTTTCAAATCAATATTATTCTAACTTCTATCCAATACTTTCAATTTGTTCGAATCTACTCCAACTGAATGTATTATGTATTATGCTTTTTATGTCGATTTTGACTAAGCATATTGGCTTTCTGAGAAATATAATATGAAGGTATGAATCACTGAAACTATGAAAGTCGATCACTTTTATTTGTCTCATTCATTCGGAGGAAATAAGAAACTTTAAATTTTGGTCAAAGTAATCGTCAGCTTGCTTTAACTTGGAAATATATCGAAGAACACTTTTATTAACTTTGTAACATTATAAGACGTCACTGAACTTTGAATCATGCAATCATATCTCCCAGATTAATTATGATCTTTATATGCAATACATACGTAAGCTTTGAATTATTTGTTCAATGTCACATTAGACTTTGTTCTTTTATTCTTAATTTTGTAGGGTCAATATCACTCCATTCTTAAGTTTTCAACTTAACTATCATAATTTTCATTTCCTTAAAGATAAGCCCATGTTCATATTTCTTATAATTAATGGAAGAAACCAGCAAAATTTCTTCATTTTAACTACTAAATTGAGGAAAGTTCGGCACAACAAATTTTAATTGGTTTTGTTAAGTTGTTTTCAGGCAAAAAAACAAATACAAATACTTAGAGTATTTTCAAACCATAATTTTAGTTTAATATTAAAATTACATTATATTTGATATAGTTTTAATAATATATATAGTACAACACGGTAGCAAAAAATGAAATCATATTAAAATAGTGTAAAACATATAGTTTTATTAGAGTAAAAAAACCTTAAAATTGAACACTTTTTAGTTTTGGGTTGGAAATAACTTTAGTTAATTAACAAATATTATCTTGTCATGGTTATATATGATTGAACGAAGATCACATATATAAAACCACTTGAACTAAATTATAATTCGAACTCACTACATGAACTATATAGAGTCGCGAAAAAAAAAGGATGAGAAAATAGATCTCCACAGTTGGCCGGCGGTCGAGGAGTCTCCGATTCCAAAAGTAAACACTAACAACTAAAAGTAAGAGTGACAAGCAAAGCTCCGCTCATGTCGGAGAGGACAGTCCAACAGATGTGGAAAATCATGTCCAAGAGAGCTTTGTGTTAGAGAAGGGATTTAGAAGAAAAAAAGAGTCAAATACATAATCTAATAACATCATATTGTATACCAATGATGGTATATGGAAATTCCGAGAGAGCATTAAAATTTTGACCCATATATTAGATACAATTTATGTATATTACTCAAAGTATGCTCGAATGAATTTGTTTGGTGCTTCAAATAAATTCCCTCACTTTGGTAATGTAAGCATAAATTAAGAGTAGGGAAAATTGTCATTTATGATATCTTAACATTTAATTGTGGTTTATGCCACCGAATTTTTTTTTTGTGATTTGTGCTATTTTTTATGATATTAGGGGTATAGATATGTGACGATTTTGTCCCTGTTACAATACGCGTGAGTTTGTACATAAATATAAAGATATGGATGTCTACATAAAGACATAGATATATCTTTTAAGGGCATACACATAAAACAAAGACATCCGCATAAAGACGTGGACAAAACACCTAAAACAAGAACGTACGCATAAAGACATGTACAAAACACCTAAAACCAAAGACGTATGCATAATGACATAGACAAAACACCTAAAAACAAGAACGCCTGCATACAAATGTCCACAAACACTTTAAAGATAATTGATTTTATCTCATTTTTTTAAAAAAAGCCATACATATTCTTTTAGCATTTTAACTAGAACTACACCAGACCTTTGAGTCCATGTAGAAACCAGCTTGACAAAAATTGTTCAATTTAAAATCGGCTATATTCTCGGGCAAATTATAGTAATTTAACTATTGACTAACAGTCTACGGTCAATGTTGATTTACCTTATTCTAAAAAGAATATCTACAATTTGAAATACTTAGTATTAAAATTAGAATTACATTGGGCCATTGAGTTCATATGCTAATCAACACAATAGAAATTGTTCAGTTCAAATCAATTATTTTCCCGTTATAAACCCTTTATGTTATACATAGTAAATATTATTGTTCCTCTTGTCGAAGGTTTTCACTGTGAAATTACAAGACTTGAGGAAGAAGTAACCAATTGGTAACTAAAAGAGACGTTGAGAGAGAGTAAGTGCCGAGAGTTTAGGAGCTAGTGGAGAGGAAGTTTGAATCTCAGTCTCAAGAGG